>JAOTQR010014194.1:0-54005 GCA_025774065.1 Solanum ossicruentum
ATCTGCATACGGAGCGAAATCGTGAGGTTTATTGAATTGCTTGACGAAGCAAAATTGTGAGGCTTATTATCTGCATACGGAGTGAAATCGTGAGGTTTATTATATTGCATTATGGAGAGAAATTGTGAGATTACGGAGCGAAATTATGAGGTTCATTTATCTTGTATTACGGAGAGAAATGTTGAGGTTTATTTATCAAAGAGAGAAATTGAGAGGTTTATCACAGAAAGTTATCTATCATGCTAATGTGGCCATTTTGTCTCCATTTTGTTGAGATAGCCATCACATGAGAATCTAGATTATTTCATTTATTATCTATTATGGCAAAGAGCGTGGCCAGCTGCCGAGTTATCTCCAGCTGTCGAGCCATCATATGATTATCACCAATGAAGATTATTTTATTATCTATTATGGCGAAGAGTGTGGCCAGCTGCCAAGTTATCTCCAGCTGCCGAACCATCATATGATCATCACCAACGAATATTATTCATTATCTATTATGGCAAAGAGCATGGCCAACTGCCGAGTTATCTCCAACTGTCGAGCCATCATATGGTCATCACCAACGAATATTATTCATTATCTATTATGGCAAAGAGTGTGGCCAGCTGCCAAGTTATCTCCAGCTGCCGAGCCACCATATGATCATCACCCATGAAGATTATTTCATACATTATCTATTATAGCGAAGGGCGTGGCCAGCTGCGAGTTATCTCCAGTTGCCGATCCATTACATGATTATCACCAACAAATGCTATTTTTTTTCATTATCTATCACAACCGAAAAGAATATGGTAAAAGATTCTATCTCCAGTTCGAATTACGATTCTTACTAACATTTGTTTTAGTCATCTTGAGAGCATCCGAAAGGATGAAAATCTCAAAACAAACCACAGGTGTGGACGTTATCAAGTAGGACGCAGCACAACGTGGAACTCCTCTTAGTAGCGAACTGGGTCATAGTCTGAAAGGGGGCGTCAAACCTTTCGAACACGAGCTAGAAACGACTACCACCACTGTCTAACCACATCCTTTTCAGAAGGCATGTGGGATTCTCTATGAGTCTGTTATTTCATTGTCAGTTTCACCTTTGGATAATCTCAACTTTCACCGAAGGTAATTTCCTAATCTGAGTGACGATATACTAAGAATTTTGAAATTATGTCCCTATAAGGTCTTAATTATGAATGTGAAGTGCACCACATTTATGGTTAAGAGGTTGCAGGCGTATCTTTCATCATTCGACTCGTTTGTCACTCCTCTTTAACCATAGGTCATCTCCGAATAAGGAAAATCCTCTTCAACCGATTGAGTCGAACTACAGGCAGCCTGATTCCTATGTCCAAGGATATGTAGGCGGGCTCAATTTTGAAAACTCGGCTGCATTCCAATATTACTCCTAAAATCTCATTCCCAAGCATTCCAATCTCTCCATAATTCGACGTTGGGATAACTTGTGAATTCTTTCACACTCGTGCGTAAAATCAAGCGTTTTGAACTACAAGTGGCCCGAATTCTCATGCAACTTGAGATATGTAGGAAATTCGAAACCAGGGATCGGCTATACTTCCTCACAGTCCGAACTAAAAGCTTTGTGGTCGACTAAAAATTGAGTTAGTCAAGTTTCTTTGTCCACAATCTCTTTCATTGATCGCACCTAAAGAAAGGGACAACTGTTGACACCCAATTTTTACCCTCCACAGTGTCAAATTTAATCATCGAGCCTTTTTTTTGTTTTCCTGATTTATTATTTCAAAAAAAAAAATTAAGCGGGCACGTGAGGGCCACGCGCCCGACATATCCCATCCCCACTCCCCTTCTTCTTTTTTTTCCTGTTTCCCCTTTCCTAAAAACCCTTTCCCTTTCCCAGAAAACCCCTTTCCTTTTCCCCTGCACGCTCCCCCCTTTCAAAGAAAACCCTAGAAAAACCAGAAAATCCTCAAACCCTAGCCGCCCTTTCACTCTCTCCTCCTTCGACCAAAAGCCAGAAAACCAGGCGACTCATCCTCTCTCCTGCGCGTGTGCCGCTTTAGCTGTCAAAGTTCGGACAAGCGCACAACACCTGACATTCGATCGTCCCATATGAATCCCACTCCTTTTTGTCTAATCTATCCGTTGGAACCCTAATTCGCCACTATAAATTCATCCTCTTCTTTGCATTTGAGGGAGGGAGTAATCGAGGTCAGAAATCCAACAACAATCGAAATCTCAGAAAAACCATTACAAAGTTTAAGCAGCAAGAAAATCCCAAAAGAGAGGGCAACTATTGAAATCCCAAAAAACCATATGAGAAGTCTCCCTTGAAAGCTTGCAGTTTCGAAACCTTTGAAACTTAGCGAACTCAACTGGTTTCAGACCTGTTTTGACTGTTAAAATCCGAGAAGTTCCAGTCAATTACGGCAAATCCAATCTGTGCTGGTAAGTAAGCTTCGTTAAGCTCATCGTCCCCAGTTCGGTGCCCCCAAAAAGGTAATAATCTATCTTCTCCTCATGTCGAGTTTCAGGGATTGTGGTTGAAATTGTTGAAGGCGTCGCGAAGTTATTTTGTGTGTATTAGTTAATTTCTCGCTTAAAATGCCTTGTTCGAACTGGATAATATTGTTAGTTGTTGTTGATATCCTGCGCACGTTTGTCTGTCTCGACTGGAAACACCCTATTATGACAAAGTTATTGTTGTAGTGCTGTTGTTTGTTCTGGTCGACTTTTCTGGGCTTGAATATCTCAATTTGGTGCTTTGGCAATCCGCTGATTTGGTTTTCTGGTTCGCCCTTTTTTTATTCGTGAGTAATTCCTCATTTTATGACTCGTCTAGTCTTTTCTCAAGTCTCAAAACTCTAGGCGTGGATTGTGATATAGATTTTGAAGAACTTGAATTTCATGTTGCTTATGTTCAAACTTGTGTATTGCTATATAATGGCTGTGATAGCTGTTGCTTTCGACTTTATTTACTGTTGCTTTATTTAAGTTAACTGGTAGACATCTATCCCTCTTATATATCCTGTGGTTAAGTCTAACATGACACTGATTTGGTTACCCTGTGCTCTGCATCTTCCCTTTCTTGGAGTTTTGTTTGTATGAACTGGAAGTCCTAGGTTGAAGATGCTCTGTTTTACGTCCCTATATGTCGGAGAAATACATTTTGTCATCTGTATTTTTTCATGAATCTGAGCTGCTGTTGATATAATGCAATTATGTAGCTTTAAGCCATGTCGAATTGAGTTCTCATTTTGTTTAATACATTGAATTTGAATTCTGATTCTGCACTACCACTATGGTGATTTGTAATGATATATCCCATACTCAATGCTTCCACAAGAAAAGCATCATTTTGCCTCAAATATCATAAGACAGTTACACATGCACTGGATTGTTTTTCTTTTCTGTTTTAGATTCTCTATGATGTCTGGAAACACTGGAAATCTGTATAAGCTGTGTTATTGTCTTTGATTCATATTTAGGATGTAGCTTATGGCGTTATTAGTGTCCAAGTGTTTGTTTATTAAGCTGGGTCCTCATGCTTGCTATCAATACTTGGCATGTAATTATTTTTAATTGATTGAGCGTGTGGAGTCATGTTACTTATATGATTACTTCATTTGTTGCATGTGAAACTTTGAGTTCACGGTGGACTCCTCTCCTCGTTTGCATTTTGAATCAAGTCACAAGCCTGACAATGATGTCTTCGAGTTAGCCTAATTCCCAAGGAAAAGAAGCTGATACAAATCCCGGGAGGCAAAAGTTGCAACGGACTCCCAAACGGGATAAGGGCCTAAAATGACTCCAACTCCTTTTATTTTTGTTTACATAACGGTATTTGTTCGGATGCTAACATTTGCTTGTTTATTAATGGTTTCAATCTAATTAGATTCCCCAATGTGTTAAACCATTTATGTTATTTTGTTTAATTTTTATTTTATTTGTATAAGAAAATAAAAAAATATATAAAAGAAATAATAAAATAAAATAAAAAATGTAAAAAATATTTTTAGACTTAGTCAATTTTTTAAGTTTAGTTGGGTCTAGTTAGATTTTTTTCAAGTTTCATCAAATATTTTCAAGTTTAGTCAAAGTCTTTCAAAAATTAAATAAAAAAATCAGTCAATATTTTTCAAGTCAAAAGTTAGTCAAATCTCATAATCGTCGGATAACTGCATTTAGTGACCATTTCGAGTGCGTAAAACCTTCTCGAAGTGGAAATGTGAACCCGAACCTATTCTCTAGATTTTTAAAAGATTTTTCTGTTAGGTCTTTTAAAAAAAATATTTAATGGTTTCCTAATTATTCGCAAAATTAGGTGGCGACTCTCTGTCCTTTCGAATTTTGAGAATTAATTTTGCTTAAATTAATTAAGTATAGATTGATTCTCGTTTTCAAACAATTTTCAATTTTTCTTTAAAGTCGGTCATTTTTCGTGATAACAATGCACTAATACATGTAAATTAGCTTTAAGATCTTGAAACTTGAAGGAAATGTGCATACTCATATGTATCCATGACAACCAACCCATACTTGAAGAAACCCATAAACCATTTCACAATGCATCACTTGAAATCAACAAGATACATGAGTCAGTATACCAATTCATGAAATTAATGTGATTTAAACTTTATTCATATAAAATAATAATACATAAAGCATGAAGCTAAGTGAAATCAAGCAACCCCCTATCAACTTCATAACCCAAAATTCCATAAGTAGGAAAGAATCATAAATAGCTATGGAATGAAATTACTAGTTATCCATGTATGAGAGTAGTAGGATTCACCAATTTAAAGGATAATTTAAGGAACCCATATCATCATACATCCTAGCTTCTATAATATAGGAATTCAAGACATAACATCCTTATTGTGGAATTAAACATCATTTCATAATAATATGGGCTAATAAATATCAATAGATTCATAATATAAGTATTTGGAATCATTCAAATCAACTCAACATGGTCCTTGTAAAACCCAAAGAAGTCATTAATTTCAATTCAATATGCATCATAGGTTATAACATAATACTCATATACTTCATATAACTGAGAATGACTCACAAATTACATGATTAAACCAACTTCCCAAAAATTCACAACATGCTTAAACTCAAAATAGAACATGAACTTGAGCTTTGTGAAGGACAGGGCTTCGAAGATCAAACCCACATACCTTAGTCAAAGATTTACAAAAGAAATCACTAACTTTGGTAAAGAAACCCGAAACTCTAACCTTATCTTCAATGGAGGACCTTGGGGGACTTGAGAGGATTTTTGGGAATTAGGTTTTGAAGAATGGTTTAGGAATAGGGTCATTTGGGGGAGTTTTAGACTGATATAGGGCGTGTGGGAAGTCAAATGATGTGACATTGGGCTTAGGGTATAAAGAAAGGGCTAAAATACCCTTTTAAAAACTGGCCGGACAGTTTTTCTTAAGGGTAGATAATCTACAACCTTAAGGGTATTTTCATTAAGGGTATTTTCTTTTCCTTTACAACCTTAACAACCTTATCTGGCCCGTTTATGGGCCATAAGTCAATCCACAACCCATAAAGTGGGTCATATGAACTGGTAGCCTGACAGTGCTTCACTAAAATGAGTATAACTTTTGGGTTTGAACTCCAAATGAGGTGAAATCAGTTGAATTGAAAGGATAATTCAAAAGAACTTTCATTTGGTAGGATTCCCAACATCTAATTCATTGTGTGCTAAGAGATATGATGATTTAAAGTTGACACATATATGATCTCATGCTATAACGTAGTCGGTTGGAATCGTTTGCACTCGACTTGGTGAGAGAGGGGCTTGGAATTGCATATGGGACCATGAGGGGCTAGATAAGGTTGTTAAGGTTGTAAAGGAAAAGAAAATACCCTTAATGAATTTGGCAGTGCAAACTATGAGAGCCAACATACGAGCCGTACAAAGAAGCACGACCTATACTGTGGTTCATAAGCAAGGATCCAGAAACTGTTACTTTTAGCCCCAAAATCACAACTCATATTAGGAGCCATATAAGGACTTACAGGTCATGGTTGGACTAGTAGAGCCCTTCCATACTTAGCCAAATTTTCTTATTCTTTTGGTCTCATTCTATGGGACTACTTATGGGTCGTATCCTTTTTCATAGGCCATCTGTTAACACATGAATCACTTTCCTAAAAACTCCAATTTCTTTCCAATCAAAGCCCTCCACCTACGAACCCACTTACGGTCCATAACTACTCCTACAGATCGCATGTTACCCTCGTACAGTGACCTAAGGTCATTTTTCAGGCCAATCCTCCTGCATTCTTAGGCTCGCAAATTGGGCTCATTACAATATCTCTCTGTTAGGAGCATTCATCCCGAATGATGACCAAGCTAGCACGAGAAGAGGGAAATGAACATACAACAATCCATCATAAATGCGACATGTAAGCCAAACATCATTTTCATGCAAAGTAAAAATCACTAACATCAACATTATCTTAAATGCACACATGACATATTTGCATAATTGCACGTAATATTCTAATTACAAATCAACGTCATGAATATGCATGTACTAAACTCATCAAGCCATAGGTATCATAACTGATGCATGAGGAGGGACATAAAAACTACCACCTTACCAATACCTTAACATAACCACTTGCACCAAAACATCAACAATAACATCATAATCACGAAACCATCTAGCATAAATCATTACCACATTTGGAAGGAAAACATACTTACTGGGTAAAGCATTTCGAGCTTTTTCTCTTCCCTTCCTAGCGGCCACCGGGCAATCCCTTCTCTTATGTCCCAACTCGCCACATTCAGAGCAACCTTCTTGTCCCATCAAGCACTCCCCAAAATGCATTCTACCGCACTTATGACAAGTAGGATAGGGGTTTCTCTCCTGCTTGCTCCTAGGCTCCAAAGTCTTATTAGATGATGATCTATCCCCATCAAAACAGGCCCTCTTTGGCTCTCTTGCACTCTTCCTTATCTTTCCCTCCTCAATTTGTTCTATATAAGTCATAAGCCTTGAAATATCTATGTCCTTTAATAACATAGCAGTCGGCATTCTTGAACAAGCGTATCAGATAACCTAGACATGAATTTACTCATTCTAGCACAGGTGTCGGCAACCAACGATGGGGCATATTTGGAGAGTTGGATGAACTTGAGGGAATACTCCCTCAAACTCATGCTCCCTTTCTTAATGTTGATGAATTCTTGCATCTTAGCTTCCCTCAACTCCAAGGGAAAGAAGCGATCTAGGAATGTATCTTTGAACACTCCCAAAGATATAGGGCCCGATCTTCATTTCTCTCACTTTTCCATTGAGTGTGCTATATTTGGGCCACACTTTTTAATTGGAAAGCCTCTAACTCCTCCTTATCCTCCGAAGTCACTTCCATAAGGGCTAACACCTTGTGCACTTCATCAACAAACTCTTGGGCATCCTCTCCACTTTTGATCCATGGAATTCAGGTTCATTCTAGCAAAGGCCCTTACATTCGTGGTCGGAGTGGGAGCATTTGGAACATAGGCTCCTTGGTTAGCTTGGTTGGTCACGATTTGTCCCAACATAGTGAGAGCGGTCCAAAATTCTACATGAGTTACTCCTTCGTTTGCTGGGGCTTAAGACATCCTTCTTAGAGGCATTATCTAAAAGTGCAAAGAACGATCAGTTAGATAAAGGGAACCTTAGGACAACTCTAAAGCAAGACATGGATCAGGATAGAAGATAGACAATTCCTAAACGCCTTATAGCCTCCTTCTCATAGACGTGCATGATTCACATTCATGAATAAGACTCTATTCGACATAGTATGTTAGACTCCGAGGATCATTTCAAATTTTTGTGCTCTCATACCAAGTTTGTAATGACCCGACCTGGGAGCCAAGTCATCACATGACGAATGAGACACCTAAAGGTGCCTCACCCAAGCCATCTTACATATCATAAGCATTCATAGGCATAAAACATAAAGATGAAATAGAACACTAGGGAAAACGGGGTTAAGGACCATAACTTAAAAATCATAGAGGAATAAAAGAACTGGATGCCATCATAACATTTGTCCAACAATACCTCTAACATAAACTTGGTGGCAGCTAGGACATGTTCAAGCTCACCCTCAAATACATACATAGCAGAAAAAATATACAACTGAAAATTGAGAATGTTTTATATATCAATCTAGAAAGAAAACTAGGTTATTGTCCCCGAACTAGAGGACTCACCAACTCTGATCTTCAATGATCCAAAGCTAGCCACGTAGAGGATATCGAGGAGAGTCGATCCCTACATGGCTAAATCATGTAGGAATAGAAGCATGCATCAGTACTTTGAATGTACTGGTATGTATGTAGGTATGCGATGCATGGCATGAAAATAAATGATGAAATAAGTCATGCTAAGTCTCGTGTTAAATATTATATACTTACAAGGGAATTAGTAAGTCATAATCAAGCCAATATCATTTACACATAAAAAGATAATTTTAGAAAGAACATAATAGGATGCATGGCTAAACATAATGGTGAATAAGAAAATCATATAAAATTGGAACATACATATGGGTGATCATTTTGATGTTTTACTCTCATCATATAACATGAAATAATGCAAATGAGAAATGATGAACTAAACTTTACTTGAATGCATGATGAGTCACATAAACTTTAATTAGTGAGAACAACAACAACAACAACAATAACATGCCCAGTAATATCCCAGTAATTAGTGAGAAAATACATATTTTTATGAATTACTTAAAATATTAATATCCTTGGGTGAACAATACATTACTTTACATAAAAGTCTATTTTATTATGGAAGAAACATTAGTAATCATAATGGAGATCGCCTTACACACTTGTAGATATAGCCATATACCTTTAGGAGAAATATCATTTGAACTTGTGAAACAGTATATCATAGGAGCTTTAAAACATCTTTAAACATAATACGAAGGAACCATCATAAAAGGATACAATGGGAGCGTGATGTACTGCCAAAGTACAACACTTTTGATGCTTAAAACTTGGGATTTTGTATGTTCTCAATGCAATGTTAGTGAGTTTTATGTGTTTTTGTGTTTATCTTTGCAGGATTACAAGTTGTCCATGATTTTGGGAAAAGTTACAGTAGTTGTTGCAGATTTGCTATTATACAAAGCACCTTACGGGCTGTAAACCATTCTACGAGTCGTAGGGTGGTTTCGTAAGGAATTCTAGTGAGGGAACAAGTTTTTGAAGTTCTACGAACATGCAGATGAGCCGTAGAAGAATTTATGAGTCATCTAAGAGGTTTCGTGCCCTGAGGATCAAAGAATGAGGACTTTCTGAAGTTCATCAGACGAAACCCCCTTTACAGGTCATAAACAACTTTACAAGTTATAAAGGTGGTGTCGTATAAAAGAAGTCCAGTTTTCTACCAACAATGTATGAGACCTAATTACAGGTCATAAACTTCAATAGGGGCCGTAAAGTGCTTTCATGAGGCGTGCCAACCAGTTCTCCTAAATCATTTAGGGTTTGAATTTTAAATATTATAAATAGGTCTTTTAGGTTTTATTTTTCAGAAGTTCTCACCAGTTTTGATTAAGTTCTCGCCATTTTTAATAAAGTTTACGTCAATTGTCATAGAAACTCCATATCTAGAGAGAGAAAATTATGAGAGAGTCTTTGAGAATACTCGTGGTTGAATTTAATATTAAATCTTGTGATATATATTGGAGTGATTGTTCTTAAATCTATTGTGTAAGTATTCAATTATGTCTTCTCAATTCATAATCTCTTCATCTACACAACATGAGTAGCTAAATCACAACTAGGGTTGTAGGAACCATGTGGAACTAACAAAGTAAAACTGGATAATTCACAATTCTTGGAAGGTGTATATGCATATATTAGATAACTCTTTTCATTTTGAATGTTTTCTGAAGGTGGCCAACATTAGAACCCATCTAGTGTTATTGACTAGACCAAGGTAGTAACGAATAGAAAAAGAGATTAATTAACATGATTCAATTGATGTGTTCTCGTCTACTCAACTAAACTGGGCCAAGGAGAGGTTGTATTGGTACTAATAGGTAACGGTTAGTAATTCACACTATGGAGATGGGCCAAGTCGCATAGAGAAATTCACCTCTCACCTTTTGACCAAAGGGCTTGGTGAACTTAAATTATCGTCCTGCATGCTATACACTAGACAAGAATTAGGTTATTCGGTGATACTATGTTGGGGAATCATGGAGAACACAATATCCTAGTTGCTCTGTATCACTGATTTTCTCTTATGATTGTTAGTTAGTTTTTTCTCATTGATTATTGCAAATGCCTTCCATCCTTTGGAGAATTGAGTCGGTTAATTACTCAGATTGCATATTGGTGAACTTTCGTGAGTCTACATATTCCCTGTAGGTTCGACCCTAACTTTGGTTAGGTTCTATATCTTGACAATGATCACTTTATCCTCTAAAAAGGAGGTGTAGCTTGGGCGACATCATGATTTTAGTGCCGTTGCTCAGGAATACAACTATACTTAGTGAATTCATTAGTAGTTCGAGTGTTAATCCTTAGTTTCCTTATTTTACTTTTATTTGTTGTTTTTGTTTTCAGGGTGTATGAGTAGTATATGCCCAACACTTGGAGTCAAGGCAACCCCTTAGCTCCATTTGATCTTAAAATCCACAGAACTTTAAGAAGAATGGCCCAAGACATTGCCAACAACGCGGCCAATACAACTATAAATAGGAACAATAACAAGGATGCCGAGAATGAGACCCACCTCCTCTGGAGGATATTCCATAGCCTCAGGATTTTAACACTAATGCTTACCAGTGGAATCAGTACAGGTTGAATCCTATGGCTATGGAGGTGACTAGAGCTTTATGTTGCCACCATTATCGACAGACACAAAGTTCATAATCTTGAGTGGGTTACTTTAGATATTGCAGAACCATGGGTTGTTTGCAGGCTTACCATCAGAGGATCCACATAGCCACCTACACAATGTGTCATTTTTCTGTAAGAGTGTAATGGGGACACAAAATTTGTCTATGGATGCTGTGGGACTTCGCGTCTACCCATTATCTCTTATGGGTAATGCTACATTATGGCTATCTAAGCTCCCGTAAAGTTCAATCACCAGCTAGGCAGATTTGCAGAAGGCCTTTTTAGAGAGGTACTTCCCTGGATCGAAGAAGCTCAAGTTAAAGGACCTGATCAACAACTTTGAGCAACTTCCAAGTGATTCGATAAGACTACTTGGGAGTGGTTCACAAAATATCTGAGGAGCGTTCCTGACCACAAAATAGTTGATGACACCTTGGTGGAGATCTTCTACTGTGCCCTTGATGAGACTAGTCAGGCCTGTGCTAACACTATCATGGGGCGCATGTTTCTAGATCAACCATTTGCAAGGATTGTGGAGCAAATGGAAACAGTGGTCAAGACAAATCGTGTATGGGGGTAGCGGGATAGAGCTTCCACTAAGAGTTCATGTGCTATCAGTATGGTGCCAGAGCAAGCCAGAATTAATGAAGAAATCATGCAGCAGCTTGCTCAGCTTCACAAAAGTATGGATGTAGTGATAAAGCAGAACCAAGAAAGAGTGAATGCAGTGGTTCACCAAACTCCACGTGCACCTATGTACGAGGAGCCATAGTATGATGAGGGCACTTGTTTTGTTATAGATGAGATGAGGGGTTTTCGAACTAACACCTAAGGGTCCAATTAGGACTATTGGCCCCAATGTCAAGGAAACCAAGGTCGGAACTTTGGTAGAGGTGGAGCTTACAAGGATAACCACGAAGGTTATTATGATAGGAACAGGGGTCCAAATGCAAATTGGAGTAGCAGAGAAGGCTTTAGAAATGATCCTTTTGTGCCACCACACGACCACGACATAGGTGCAGGCAATTCTATAATTGAGGGGATGTTTGATCGCCTATTGAAGAAGGCTGAGACATAGGAGAGACTCTAAGGGGCATGAAATAAGACATTTCAAGTATTAATTAGAAAATAGAGTCCCGCTTTGTGGCTATCAAACAGCTTGAACAACAATTTGGTCAAGTGTCGACTTAGCTTAATCAGCGTCAGACGGTACACTACGTATTAATATTGTGCAATATCCTAGAAATGAAGGGTAGTGTATAGCGGTCAGTACTTGGGGTGAAAGAGCATAGTTGACAGTCCCATGCTGGTTGATATTGAAAATGTTTGAGAGGAGACAGTTGCGGTAAAGGATGCGGACGAAGGAGATGATCGTAGCAATGATGGGGTGAGTGAAGTTGCTTATATACCACAGAGGCTTAAGCCCATTCCTTGGCCTCCTCCTCCCTTCCCTCAGAGAATCAAAAAGAAGGAGGAGGAAGGCAAATTCAAGCACTTTCTCTCCATGCTAAAGTAGCTCTCCATCAACATCCCTCTCATCGAGGCATTGGAGAAGCTTCCAGGGTATGCGAAGTATATGAAGGACTTCACCACCAAAAAGTGTGCTGTGAGTCAAGATCTCTCCCAAGAGCTTCGACATTGCAGTGCTACTGCTACAAGGTCCTTAGCTCAGAAGCGTGAATATCCAGGTGCTTTCATGATACCCTGCATCATTGGAGATGTAGAGTTCATGAGGGTACTATGTGATCTAGGTGCCAACATAAACCTGATGCCTCTTACGATCTACAAGAAGGATGGATTAGGAGCCCCTAATCCACCTAGCTGTGGTTATTGATGGCGGATCGCACGGTGAAGAAGCCTGTAGGGGATATTATATGATGTGCTAGTCAAAATGGAGAGATTCATGTTCCTTACATACTTTGTGATCCTTAATAGTGAAGTTGATTTTGAAGTTCCCATTATCTTGGGAAAGCCCTTCTTAGCCATTGGATGCACTTTGGTAGATATGGAGAAGGGCCAACTCAAGTTCAAATCTGGGAAAGATGAGGTCATGTTCAGTGTTCATCAGCAAGAAAGGAAAGACAATGATGTGAGAGTGATTTCTGTTATCGAGACTGTTGATGATGCTGAGCCAGAAGTACCACTTAAAGTAAGATTGGGTGTTGACACGTTGGAGGCAGTGCTGATTAACTTTGATAGTAATGGTATCCCAGACTATGAGGAGACATTGAATGCTCTAGGGGTGTCTTATGATCTTAGGCACCAAACTAAGCTAGAGCTAGATTTTCAGAATCAAGAGTCACACCTACAAAGCCCTCCATAGAAGACCCATCCGTGTTCGAATTGAAGGCCCTTCCAGCACATTTCAGGTATGCATTTTTGGGAGCCAACAACACTTTGCCAATCATAGTATCTGCGGATTTGAATGATGAGAAAGCCGATGCCCTTGTATAGTGCTCAAACAATTTAAGAAGGCCATCGAATGGACGATTGCAAACATTATTAGTATCCTTCCTGGGCTATGTACACACAAGATCCAGTTGGTCAAGGACTACAAGCCGAGCATTGAGCACCAAAGGCGCTGATCACACTCAAAATATGCCTCTATTTCAAGGTCAAAATGATCATCAACAATAAAAAACTTAACCAAGGTTAGGGTCGAACCCAAGGGAATACGGGGCTTTGCCACTTTGATTCACAAACAATCATTCAAATATCAAACAACTCAATTCCCGAGGAAGGGGATTTTGCAACGATTGATAGAAAATTAAACTATACTACTAAAGCATAGAGACAATACAACTGGAGATCAATTTGGGAAATTGTGTCCCCCATGATTCACTAACTTATATACCTCTGATAACACAACATCAATTAGGACACTGCATGTAGTACAATAACTTAGGTTCTTCCAACCTTTGGGCAAAGGTGAAAATCGAATTTCACTATGGCGCTTGGCCAACTACCGTAGTGTGCCAAAATAAGCATTACCCGTTGTCCCAGTCAACCTCTCCTGGGTCGGGTTTGGTTGAATAGATGAGAAGACATCAATCGAATTCTATTACCCATCTCCTTTTCCTATTCATCACTACCCGGATCGGGATCTTGACACTAGGTGAGGTTCAATGTTTGCTACCATTAAACAACAAGCAAAATGAAGGAAAATGGATAATACATGCAAATACCCTACTCAAGAAGTGCAAATGATCCAGGTTTCTAAGTTAGATACTCATAGTTCCCATAACCCCAAGTTGTGGGTTTAGCCACTCATGGCTTGGGCAAACAAATCAGCAATGAATAAAGAAGACATGGTAGATTTCTTAACCAAGAGAAATGAAGAACAATAAAACCGCCTTTGAATTTAGAATCACAAGCTTGAATGATGAAATTAATCCACAAGTGAATCTAATCTCCATATTTGAGTCTCCAAAGATAAACCCTAAAATTCTACTCTAAAATTTGTGTACAATATTGAATAATGACTGAAAACTTCCCTAAAACCCTAAAATATATTATTTATTGTATTTACACAAAGTTCCTTAAAATAATTAGAAAATCTGGTTGGCAGTTGGTACGATACACAATTACGACTCGTAGGGTGCCTTACAAGTTGTAGTCGTGGCTTTCGTGGTCAGCGCTTGGCAATTTTGACTTACTGCTATGATACACCTCTATGAGTCGTAGTCTAGTCTATGACTCGTATTGCCTTCGCGTAGTCCACTCCTGCATTTCTTTGTCCAATTTTGATCAAAACTGTTGATTGCTACGAGGCCTCCCTTTACGAGTCATAGAAGGGACTATGACTCATACCTTGAGCTCGTATGGCTGAACTTTGAGTTTTTTAAATTTTGTTTTGAACACTATTAATTGGTACGAGACTGCCTCTACAACTTGCAGCTTAGGCTACGACTCACAGTGGGGTCCATAGGTCCTGAAAATCAGCAAAATCTTCAACTTTGCCCAAAATCAAGTCAACATGTCTTTTCTGCAAAAACAAACACAAAAACACATACAAACCATAAAAAGTCGCATTGAGAGCATACAAAATCCTAAGTTTTAGGCATCAAATGTGTTGTATTTTGGCAGTACATCAACATCCTCAACTTAGAATTATTGCTTGTCCTCAAGCGTTGACTCAATCTAGATAGATAATAAAGCAATACATAGCAATCAACCCAATGACATATACCATACTCAAATTCAACTCAGGTACCCATAATAGCTTTTTCAAAACCAGATCATGTAGCTAATAAAAAAACCACAGCTTATTGATACATTTGACAATCCAACTGTGACAAGTTAAGGAGTATCCACAATTCACACTCATTGAACAAGTCAAATGCTAACTATGCTATGCAAATGTCCTCACAGAAAAGAAGTCCCTTTTTACACTCAATATGCTTTCAAAAGTTGATCATGGGACTGTGTAAGTATACACACTCTCACAAATGAGATTCATGTATGGTGACCAATATCATAGGCTTGCCTATGTACTCATAATCCAGACTGTTGACTAATTGAATTAAGATCACTTTAGGAGTTTATAGGCTTGTAATGTAAGCTCATGGGGCTTTGGTATGGCATTTTGGACAATTAGTGAGTAAGGGACAACCTTGAACCACGGTTTTCAATATCTTCACCTTACCAACTCAATCATTCTCAACTTATTATCCATTTTTCTTTATTTTCAAGATTTTCGGGTATTTTCTCTTCATTTTTTAGCTTGTGCCTTATTTTCAAACTCATTATGCTTTTTCAACTCGATCTAAGGCATCTTTTTCTATTTTTCTCTTATTAGGTACATGACTTTCTACTCTTTCTTTTATCCCCAACTCACCACCTCATTTTGCTATTATACCACAACATAAGCTACCCTCAACTTAGGCTTTTAGCCTGTGGTGAAGTGCACAATATCCAATCCCCAAACCAGGGTCACTTTTGGTAGCCACCTTCAACTTAGGCTTTTTTGCCTCAATCAAGGTTCACAATATTCAAGGATAGCCTAGGACCAATATCAAGGTATTTCAATAGATAAGGTGAGGCTAATTTAGAAATTATGAAAGAAATGGTGCATGTAAGGCTCTAACATTTGGAACAAGGGATAAACTCTTTCATTTGGTTGGTTATTTAGGCAAAAGTAGACTAAATCAGAGAACAAGGGCCTAAGATCCCTTCCTAATCCATATAATCTCCAGTCAAACTCAAACAACAGGGCAAGTTTTGAATCAGTACGCAATGCATGAATATAACAAAATTAGCTCATATGCACATGACTTTGCACACATAGCCAACAAAGACTCACATATCATGCTTCAAGTATCAACTTGCCTTCACTTAATGAGAACAAACATTGCCAAACCATTTAAATATACATGATTGCAACATAACTATTGATTAACAAAATTTTGATAGATACCAATTTTTTTAAAAATATTTCATAAATCATCAAAACAAGATACATGCCAGAAGTTTAACTACCATATACTACATATATTATCTAAACCTCCTAAACATGCTGGTTCAACAGGAAATAAAATACTACAAGGCAAAAGAACATAGACAAGAAAACCTCAGATCAAAAATTGGGGTAGCTATGGACATAAAGCTACTCAAGCTTCACCCTTGTCCATAGTCACCCATACCCCACCAAAAAGAAGGTACCGTGTCCTCAATGTACAATACAAAACCAAAATAAGCATCAGAGGGTCAAAAACAAACATATTATGGTGCCTAAGCACCGGTCTCTGGCTGCCTCTGAGCATCTCTCTCCGAAGTGTTAATCCGTGCCGTAGCTGCACTGGAAAAGCCAATATCTAATACTCTATCTCGCTCCTAGGCTATTCTCAGCTCTTCTTCTTCTCTTAATACCCGTAAGACAAGCCCAATCGCATCCTCGTCCAGCGCCTCATCAACCTTGGAGGTCTTTTGGTGCACCTGCCACTCTGTTGCATCATAATCCTTAATGGTTCTCTTTCGGGGTGCACGCGGTGGGGGATCCTCTGACTCAAACATATCAAATAGCGGCTCATCTGCAGTTGTTGGCTCCGGCACAGTAATCAAAGCCGCTAATGATGTAGTCAAGTCAGGCTTAAACTTCATCAATTCCTCACAAAAGACTGACAGGTCTATTAGCTGGGCCTCGGCTTATCTCTTCTATACTTTCTCCTTGAAGGTATCGATGTGGGTGTCCACCATAGTAATACACTGCTCAACTGTGAATGTGGTGAATGCCTTGCATCGAGTCTCTAACTCCTCAATAGTCTACTGGACCCAAGGCCCAATCTGCCGCATAAGCTGAGACAACTGAGCCTTAGTCCGTGATAATCTCAGCACCATGGCCTGAAAAGCAATAGAAGACATAATAGGAATGTCCAGAATCTATGATGTAGACCGTTCTGGTGCAGGTGCAACTATAGGGGGACCTCTCTCAATGTCGACTACCGCAGGCTGCTGTGGTCCTTCATTAGTAGTAGTAGCTGGAGTAGTAGTGGTGGTAGTCATCAAACCCTCAGCTTATCGCTTTCGCATGAATGTCTCGGGTATAGGAGGAGGCTGTGTTCTCTGGAGTGCCATGGGGTTCTCATCAGCCTTTATCAGGCTGGTATCAATAGTATGGAGGGCCATGATCATGGGATCTATCCGAAGCTATACCTCCCGCCTCCATGCAGAGTCTACAGATTAGAATTGAGAATGGCATGCACGTGGTACTCCTGAGCACCAACTCATGTATTTGCTCTACTATAACTCGTGCCCAATCGATGTTGTAGCCAGCTAAGATGCTGGCTATAGAACTGTTCACTTTGATGTAATCACATTATCTGTCAAGGTCGGACAGATGCAAGCTCTGATAATGGCCCACTAAAACTTGGCAAGAAATGAGAGGGAAGCCTTCACAATGGGCTCTGAATGTGTCATGACCCATGTTGGCTCTGGAACACGCTCGGCGATATAGCTGGCAACCCATCTCAGTACCTTTGTCTTGTTGTACCATATCTTTGGCAGTCATAGCTGTCCTAAACTATCTCAATCTTTGGTCAAACTCAACTGTAGAACGTGGTGCTCGGTATGTGGGATTAAACTGTATGCGGTAGATAATTTCCTCAAATGTATCTACTCGCCCGGCCTCCTACCAACATCTCTCACAAGCTAGGCTGCTCGAGAGGTTTCTTCCCTTTGGGAAGATCCTGAAGAATGGTCGCTGCATAGGCTACATAAAATTCCCACTGAATGAGCGGGGGTTACCAACCAAGCTTAGTAGTTAGCCACCTGAGCGCATGTCGTCTCATGTCATCCTCTAATCTAGGGACATGGCTCAGTCCTGTGTCAATCAACCGGGACCCTCATATATCACTTCATCCTCTCTACACCCCATCGATGAGCCTAAGGATCTGTAGGAGAAATAGATGGGGCAATCAAGGATTGGACATCTCCACCATCATAGGGTGCCTCCTCTGAATTAGACTCTGTATGTGAAGGAGTCATCTATGGCATGCTCCGATCAGACCCATCACCATTTCCCTCCTCATCAGACTGGGAGGTACTGTCTACTTGCATTGGGGTCTGAGCAGCTCGTGCAACAGCTTTCCTAGTCTGAGGCACCTGTGCCTCTAGGTCGAGACGGACATTGGGGGACTTTATTAGATCCATCTGAGTCTTCATTGTTTGAACTCTCATCAACAAGTCATTAGTTAAAGGCTTTAATAGCTGCCTTTCTATTTTTTGGGGCCTTAATTCCTGAAAATGATCACAAACAAACCATGATCAGCTCCAAAACACTCAACAAAATAAAAGCAAAACAAAAGAAAAAGAAAAGAATCAAACGTAGGAATCAGTTGCAGATGGTAGGTGTGAGAGCCTGGTATAAGTCGTAGTTGGGACTACAAGTTGTACTATGGCCTCGTAACTCAAAGGTGCACAATAATTTTAAACACTGAAACTAGTTACGAGATACAATTATGACTCGTAGCCTTGACTACTGGTCATAAGACAAGTCTCGGACAAGGTCTCAAAATAAAAAATTTAGTACAAACACAAGTCCACGAGACCCAACTACAATTCGTAGAGGGATCTATGACTCGTTGGTGGGTCTCATTTGGTGAGTACTCAGGAATTCTAGGCAATTGTTACTTCGTACTAGAGGCAACTACGACTTGTAGAAGGATCTACGAGTTGTACCCTTCTATGAGTCGTAGGAGACTCCCATAGCAGAAAGTAACAGGTACCTAAAGTACCTTAATTCACCACACGGACCTCAATAACAACTCAAACATGAATAAAACAACAACGAAGCAATTTCACAACATTCATACATTTGGAATAATTTAACCCATACCCTTCAACATCATATTATACAAAAAATCTACCTTACCAACATGGATATAGCAAGCAACACATAGTCAAACCAATTTTCCTCAACTCACTCATACATGGACTTGTACAACTATCTCCAAATCACAAAACAATCCTTCAATCACAATCAGAACGAATTTAGGACATGGTTCAACAAGTGTAACAAGGAATAATCAATCCAACATTCCAACAACATTACACTAACCAAAACATTATCATTCTACCATGGTTTTGCAAATCAACAACAATCACAACCCAATACCACTCAATTGATCAACAATTGTAATAACATGATCAACCCATTATAACAATCATAGACAAATCCTTAAACTATGGATAACATATTTAGTTCTATTCAAAACAATCCTAATTCCTTCCTTATTGCCTCAAACCTACAAATGATGATATGTCTTTGTGACAATCAAAATATCACACTCATTCAATCAATTCAAAGCAAAATCAATTTTGAGAGTTAAAGTAAACCAAGAGACATACCATAGGAGATGATGAACTAAGATGAGCAAGATGAGAAGAAGGAAGTCCAAAACCCTAGCCATCAGTAGACTTGCCGAAAAAATGGTTTGCTTGTCGGAAATGTAGGATGTAATGCAATAATAGATAAGCAATATAGTGAAAATGTATAATTCAGCAATATATAATCATATAACAATATGGCATGCATGAATGATACATGAAGTAAACATGCTTATATATAGAACATTTTACATGTGTAGGACTCGACCATCATCATAAGCTAAGCAACTTGGTACTTGGAATCTAAGGTAGACCACCCCTTAGTAGTGATTGAGGTACCAATCCTGAATTGGTTGATGGCTTACTGCCCTCATATGAGACGATTGAAGTACCAACCCCTTAATTGGTTGATGGCATACCAACCCAATCCGAGATGATTGAGGTGCCAACCTCAACTGGTTGATGGCTTTCCCATATCTTCAAAGATTTAAAATCCCGTCTTCTTAATTCCTTTTTGTTTGGAAACAACTAATGCATGATTTTGAGGGTAAGTAAACAGATTTCTTGGAGAGCAAGTTATCTCCTTTTTTTAAAAAAAACATTTTTTTTACTTTTTTAAAATTTTTTTTGCTCTTTACATTTACGAAATCCCAAGATTTACCAAGAATGGAATCTTGATAGAACCTCTCTGATACCACTTGATAGGATCGAGGTTAGAAACAACACTAATATGGAGTGAATACTAGAATACGGAAGCAACAACAAAAAAAGAAAGAGAAAAACTAATTAAAGATATAAAAAATTCAAAGGGAAGATCCAAGAATTTCCAACAAATTGATATTCTAAGGCCTTGACAAGATCCAAGTAACAACATATAGATTTATGGAAGAAATCTAACACCTTTACTTGAGAAAACGAATCAAAACGTTAGATTCGGATCTTGACCGCTTTATGAGTAACTAAAGATAATGATTAGTATGTAAACTAATCACCTTCTAAAGAATACTAAAAAATCAAAGATATCACAGGAAGAAAGTACTTTATACCTCAAACTATGAGCTAGTAAAGGTTTAAAGATAAATTCTCAAAGAACAAGTCACACAGGTTCAATAGAACTCTCCCAAATATTATTAATATCAATCTAATTGTCTTTAATTAAAGAAAAAAAGACTCCTATATATATTATAGAGTCCTTGGATGTCCAAAACTCCTTAGGTTAGGCCCAAGAAGTATCCAAAACCTAGAAAGAAAATTACAAGGTAAATCTTACTCTAGAAAGGAAATAAAGTTACCTTAATTAGGAATAGACCTAGTAGTTCTAGGAAAGTATTAAATGGTACTAGGATAGCTTATATAGAACAAGGAAAACATTAATAACCTATATATAAATAAGAAAATAAGGTAAAACCCAACTAGGAAAAGAATCTTGACAAATTTGGAAAGTTTGACTAGTCTTCTCAGCAACCTTGGCCAGAAAGCAACCTCTTCGTCGTGGACTTGAATTTGGGCCACCAAATAATTGTACCATTTGGACAATTCATCCTTCTTGGGCTTTAGCTCTTCTTCCCCAACAAGAAGCCTTTGGATATCTAATTGAAGCCCATTGAGCTTATCATTAAAGTCCTTGGTTTGAGATCTTGTTATGGGCCTCCTTTGATCTTCTAAAGCTTCATCATTTTCATTCTTATCCTTCAAAGGAGTAGGGCTTTGTATGATGCTATCACAATCCTACTCATCACCCTATAAGGACCCACAAATCTTGGACTTAATTTACCCTTCTTACTAAAATGAACCACGCCCTTTATGGGTGACACCTTCAAATAGACCCAATCACCAACTTTGAATTCAAGATCCCTTCTTCTCTAAGACCTTTGACGACTTTGGCTGTCTTCAACCTTTCTCTAATCATACTAACCTTCTCAAGAGCCTCCATACCCCAATCTGGTCCCAACAAAGCCACCTCTACAACCTTAAACCACCCAACCGGTGATCTATAATGTCTACCGTAGAGAGCCTCAAAAGGAGCAATACCGATGCTAGAATGATAGCTATTGTTATAAGAAAACTCAATCAATGGAAGTTGATCATCCCAACTATCTTTAAACTCCAATACATAAGCCCTAAGCATATCCTCAAGTGTTTGGATAGTTCTTTCGGCTTGGCCATCCCTTTGAGGGTGAAAGACCATACTAAGTTTAACTCTTGTACCAAGATCCCTTTGAAATGACCACCAAAAATGTGACAAACATTGAGCACCACGATCTGATATAATGGACAAAGGAACCCCATGCAACCTCACCAAGTCATAAATGTACAATCTAGAATAATCTTCAACCCTATATATGGTCTTAACCGGTAGAAAGTGAGCCGATTTCATCATCCTATCAACCACAACCCAAATGGAATCAAAACCCTTTCTAGTCTTGGTAACCCAACCACAAAATCCATATTAATCTCCTTCCACTTTGAAGTAGGAATCTCTATGTCTTGGGCTAGGCCACCCGGCCTTTGGTGCTCGACTTTGACTTATTGGCAACTATGACAACCGGAAAATAATTTGGCAATGTCCCACTTTGTACTTCCCCACCAACACACCTCTCTCAAATCTCTATACATCTTGGTAGAATCGGGGATAATTGAATAGGAAGAACCATGAGCCTTATCAAGAATCGTTTCTTTCAAGCCATCAACATAAGGAACACATAACCTACCTTGGTATCTAAGGACACCATCCCCCCCTTGGGAGAAAACCTCTACCTTACCACCCTTTACCAATGCCTTCAATTCTAACAAAGTAGGGTTAAGATCTTGCTTAGCTTTCACGTCCTCAACCAATGAAGATTTAAGCCATCAACAATAACACCACCACCATTATTAACCTCTTCCAACCTAACTTCCAATCTAGCCAACCGATGGACCTCCCTGGCCACCCCTTTGCCACCATCATCAATATGAGCTACGCTACCCATAGACACCCTACTCAAAGCATCCACCACCACATTAGCCTTTTCGGGATGACAATGTATACTCATATCATAATCCTTAAGAAGTTCTAACCACCTTCTTTGTCTTAAGTTGAGATCTTTTTGTGTGAATAAATAATGGAGATTCTTATGATCGGTGAACACATCAACATGCACCCCATACAAATAGTGATGCCAAATTTTCAAAGCAAAGACCATGACAGCTAATTCAAGACCATGGGTAGGATAATTCTTCTCATGCACTTTGAGTTGTCTAGAAGCATAGGCTATCACCTTACCATTTTGCATCAACATACAACCCAAACCAACCCTTGAAGCATCACAATACACAACAAACCCTTCTAGCCCTTCCGGTAGTGACAATATAGGACCAGACACAATCTTATCTTTCAATATTTGAAAACTCTTTTCACACTCATCAGTCCACACAAATTTGACGTTCTTTTGAGTCAACTTGGTCATAGGAGAAGCAATAGAAAATAATCCATTCACAAACCTCTGATAGTAACCTGCTAAACCCAAGAAGCTCCTAATATCCAACGGGGTCAATGGTCTTGGCCAATTTCTAATCATATCCCTCTTTTTATGATCCAGCTCAATACCGTCCCCCGACACTGCATGACCTAGAAAAGCAACCTTCTTCAACCAAAATTCACACTTCTCATACTTAGCATATAGCTTCTCTTCCTTCAATCTTTGTAGAACTACCCTCAAATAACTCTTATGCTCCTTCACACTATGAGAATAGATCAAAATATCATCAATGAAGACTACAACAAATAAATCAAGGTAGGGCTTAAAGATCCTATTCATAAGATCTATGAAGATGGCCAGTGCATTGGTCAACTCAAAGGACATCACAACAAATTCATAAAGCCCATACCTAGTCCGAAAGGCCATCTTGGGAATATTATACTCCCTCACCTCACTTAATGATACCGGGACCGAAGATCAATCTTAGAGAAGTGACTAGCCTCTTGCAATTGGTCAAACAAATCATTAATCCTTGAAAGATTTTCCTTTTAGGAGGACCACCAGGAAGTTTATTTGGAAAGACATCAAGGAACTCATTTACTGCCAGAACCGACTCTATAGGAAGGACTTTGGACTCAACATCCCTAACCCTCACAAGATGATAAAGACTCCCCTTAGAGATCAACTTTTGGGCTTCAATGCAAGAGATAAACATACCCTTGACCACCACATCAAGACTCTCCCACTCAAGGACGGGTTCATTTGGGAATTGGAATTTGACCTTATAGGTTCTACCATCAATAGAGGCATAATATGCATGCAACCAATCCATCCCAAGAATGACATCAAAATTAACCATATCTAACTCAACAAAATCACAAGGCAATATTTTATGTAAGATGCAAATGGGATAATCTCTATAGACCTTTCTGGCAACAATAGTTGCACCAATAGTAGTAGACACCTCATAAGACTCACATAAAAATTTGAGCTCAACATGAAACTTTTTGGCAATAAGAGGAGTAACAAAAGAAAGAGTGGCACCTTGGTCTATCAATGCATACACATCAAAATCAAAGACTTTTAACATACCGGTGATGACATTGGGAACCTCATCATCCCCTTGCCTCCCATGGAGAGCATAAAATCGATTGTGCCTTTAGGCAACACCTTGTTGGACTCCTCTACCCAAAGGAACCGCATTAGCACCCTGGCCTTGAGGACGTACATCCTTACCCTTGTTGTGATTTTGAGGGCAATCCATCACCTTGTCGCCTACTTCCCCAAAACCAAAACAAGCATTGGTATCCCTCAAGCATGGGCCACCATGACCCGTACCATACTATGGACAGACGAGTCTAGGCATAACACCACCACCCTCTTGGGGCCTTGGGTAGTCATTAGCAAAACTCCCACTACGAGCATGAGAAGACCCTTGGCCTTGATGAAATCGGCCACCTCGGCGATTTGGAACTTACCATCAAAATGGGCCTCCTTGGCCGCATGACCCCTTCTCTTCCTCAACTTTCCCCCTCCATTTGTTTGGCATAAGTCATCAAATGGGAAAAATCCATGTCACCAATCAACATAGCGTACTGACATTCCTCACTCACTAAATCGGATACACCAATCATAAAGTTATTCATTTTAGACCTTGGGTTGGTAACCAAGTGGGGAGCATATTTATAGAGTTGATTGAACTTGAGGGCATAGTCTCTTACACTCATAGACCCTCGCTTCAAATTCATAAACTCCAGCATCTTGGCCTCCCTAAGCTCAAGAGGGAAGAATCGATAAAGAAAAGCTGCCTTAAACTCCTTCCATAGCACCACATTGTTTTCCCCCTTCTCCTCCTTTCATTGAGTATACCATATTTGTGCCACCTCCTTGAGTTGGTAAGCCGCTAACGCCACCTTTTCTTCTGACCTCACACCCATGATAGCCAAAACCTTGTAAACCTTATCAATGAACTCTTGAGGGTCCTCATCCACTTTTGACCCATAGAATTCCGATGGGTTCATCCTCATGAAGTCCCTCACCCTAGATCTGAGTGTAGGAGCATGAGGGGCTTGGCCCCCTTGATTAACTTGATTAGCCACAACTTATGCCTGCATAGTGAGAGCATCCCAGAGCTCACCATGAGCCAGTTGTTCCTCCGGAGTGCGGGTCCTTCTTCCTCTTATGTTAGGCATGATCTAGCAAAACAAAGAACAATCGTTAGGGGGAAAATCTTACTTTAACTCTATAGCATGACTAAGAACATGCAGAAGGGAAACATTTCCTAAAACATCTGATTGCCTCTAGCTCATAGTTTGTGGTGCACAACACAACCATGAACAAGACTCTAATCGACGCGGT
The DNA here is from genome assembly GCA_025774065.1 of Solanum ossicruentum. NCBI lineage: Eukaryota > Viridiplantae > Streptophyta > Magnoliopsida > Solanales > Solanaceae > Solanum > Solanum ossicruentum. The sequence goes on from JAOTQR010014194.1 coordinate 25,501, forward strand.
GTAATGGATGCCGAGGACCATTAACAACCTAGTGCTTTGATACCAAGTTTGTCACAATTGAAGCCTAGGGCCTAGACGTGACACGACGCATGGGGAACCCAAAAGGACCCCAAGCAAGCCTCTTAACATATCATTACATATCCTTGATCATTGAAGCAATCAAATAACAATAAGAGATAGTAAATAGGGATAAACAGGGCTATGAGACATCTTTCATATCATAAAGTATCAAAAGAGTCAAGAGAGCCAAAGCTTATAGTATCATTACATAACTTGTCTAACGACACCTCTAAACATAGAACTTAGTGGGGGTCAAGACAAGCAATCGGGCTCACACTCATAGTCAAATCATACCATAAATAAAAAAGAGTCTATACATAGCATAAATCAAGAGAAATATTTCCTTGAAGTTGAGGACTCACCAACATTCTTTGAGAGATCGTACTAGCCACGTGGAGGAGCAGGATGATCAAGTGGGGCTCCAGTTCCTACATGGTAACATCATGTAGGCATAGGGTATGCATTAGTACATTTGAATTTACTAAGTATGTAGGATGCAATGCAACAATAGATAAGCAACGTACTCAAAATGCATAATTAAGCAATAGATGATCATATAATAATATGGCATGCATAAATGATACTTGAAGCAAACATGCTTATATATAGAACATATTACATGTGTAGGACTCAACCATCATCATAGACCAAGCAACTTGGTACTTGGAATCTAAGGTAGACAATTTTCTCCTATGTTTTCTCCCAAAATCTACGATTTTCTCCCAAAATCATGCCAAGCTGTATTTTCTGCAATAACAACACAAAAACAAATAAAAAACATAAAAAGTCGCATTAAGAACATCAAACTCCTATGTTTTAGGCATCAAAATGTGCTGTAATTTGACAACACATCAACACCCTCAACTTAGAACTATTGGTTGTCCTCGAGTGACGACTCGATCTAAATAGACAATAATAAATATATAACAACTATCCTAATGGCACAAACATCACTCAATTCCCACTCAGGTACCCAATTCCTATTTTCAAAATCAGTTTGAATGGCCACTAAGCAAACCAAGACATAATGATGCATTTGACTATCCAGCTATGACAAGTGAAGGAGTATCAACAATTCACAATCATCATACAAGTCATATGCCAATCATGTCATGCAAATGCCCTCACAGAAAAGAAGTCCTTCCATTTCACTCAAAAAGCAATCAAAGTTCAGGGATTGTGCAAGTATCCTCACTCTCGCAAATGAGATTCATGTATAATAAATAACTAATACCATAGGCTTTCCCATATACTCATACTCCGAACTGTTAACTAGTTGGATAAGGATCACTTTAGGACTTTATAGGCTTGTAATGTAGGCTGATGGAGCCTTGGTAAGGTATTTTAGGCAAATAGAGACTAAAAGCTATCCTTAAACCACAATTTTCAACACTTTGACCACAACAACTCAGCCATTTTAATTATGTCCTCTCTTATTCTTCATTTTCAAGCTTTTACGGGTACTTTCTTTCTCTTTTCAGTTGTGCCTCATTTTCAAACTCATTTTGCTATTCTTTTCATTGTAAGGAGACTTTTCTTACTTTTTCTCTCTCACCCAGCACATGATTTCTTTTCTTTCTTTCTTTCCCCAGTAATCACCTCATTTTCATTACTTTACCACAACATAGGCCAGCCTCAACTTAGGCTTTAAGCCTGAGGTGAAGTACACAATATCCATTCCCTAAACCCGAGCCACTTTTGGTAGCCACCCTCAACTTAGGGTTTTTGCCTCCATCAAGGTTCATGTTCAAGTATAGACCAGGGCCAATATCAAGTATTTCACAAAACAAGGCTAGGATAGCTAGGTGTCAAGAAAGAACAAGTACATGTAAAGCTCAAACATTTCGAACAAGGGTTAGGCCACTCAATTTGGTAGGTCATTTAGGCAAAAGTGGACTAACTTAAAGAACAATGGCCTAAGATCCTTTCCTAATCAACCATAACTCCAATCCAATCTTAGAGCAACAAGGAAAGTTCTGAATCAATACATAATGTATGAATATGACAAAATAAGCTCACACATACATGGCATTGCATACACAATCAACATAGACTCACAGGTCATGCTTCCAGCATCAACTTTGCCAAATCAATCGTACGCAAGATTACAATGGTAACCAACAATCCCAAAAGTTTTGGAGGGTACCCATTTTTCAAAATATTCATAAAACCATTCAAGATTATGCATATGCCAAAAGTAATAATCAATATATATCTACAAATTATCTAAAACACCTAAACATGCCGATTCAATAGAAAGTAAGCTCATCCACAAGGAAAAAGAAACACGACAAGAAAACCTTGGATTAAAAATAGGAAAGTTATGGGCTAAAGGTTACTCAGACTTCACTCTAGTCCATAATTTCCCACACCCCATGAAAAAGATGATACTTTTTCCTCAAAGTAAATATATAAACATATAGATGATGATGTTTACGCTCCAGTAAGAAAGCAGTAGCTGTCAGCAATTATCCTAACCAAAAGTTAGGGTCAAATACACAGGGAATATAGGGCTTGACTACAAGAGTTCACTATTAATCATTTTGAGTATTTATTACTAAAATCTCAAAATGGGGGAGTTTGTGATAAAAGAAACAAAAGTAAAAATGAACACTATGCTATTATGCGAAGGAACACTCAAATTTAGGGACAACTTGGGAATTGTGTTCCCCATGGTTCGTTGAATCGATTACCCTAGAAAACATGACTATAATTGGGAATTTGCATCCAGGATGATAACTTAGGTTCTTCTATCCTTCTTATGAAGGTGAAGCTCTAATTTCACCATGACGCATGGTCGGCAACCATGGTGTGCCAACTAACCATTACCCATTGTCCCAGTCAACCTCCTTTTGATCAGGTTTGGTTGATTAGACGAGAATACATCAATCAAATCCTAACTTTTACTTACCTTTTCATATTCATCACTACCTTGGTCAAGATCATGATAGTAGGCAGGATTTGGTGTTGGCCACCACCAAACAACAATCAAAATGAATGGAAATAAACAATATATGTAAAACCCTAATCATAGAAATACAATTAATCTAGGTTATCTCAAGTTAATTACCCATGGTTCCCACAACCCCAAGTTGTGGGTGCTTAGCTACTCCTGGATAAGTCAAAACCAACAAGAATGCAAATACAATACATAGTTGAGAATTTTACTCAAAGCAATGAAGATAGATAATACCAAAAGTTGCAAACCACAAGCTTGATACATGGAGAATGCATATATTGTAAGATTTGCAATCCCCAAAAGTGGGTTTTCCAATAGAAAATAAGAATCTATACTAAAACCCTGAAATATTGTAAAGACAATATTAAATGTCTCAAGTCTGGAATCTTTCCCCAAAATAAACCCTAACATAAAGTATTTATAGGATTTACAAACTTAACCCTAAAAATTACACAGAAGAGACAGCTGCCAACAGTACATCTCATAGCTATGACTCGTAGGATAACCTACGAGTCGTCATCGGGGTCTCGTATCAAGCACTTTGCATTTTGGACTTGATTGTTATGACTCACTGGTACGAGTCGTTGCTTGGGCTACGACATGTATGATCTTCTCGTAGTCTAGCGTTTTAGTTTTTGATCCAAAATTTTGGCTCTCTATTTCTTTCTACGAGTCCACCTATATGAGTCTTAGTGAGACCTACGACTCATAGAGTGGCCTCATTGGGCTGACCTCCACTTAGTAGATTTCTGAACTTTTTCTCTCTGTTTCTTGCTACGAGATCACCCTCGACTCGTATCTTGGACTATGACTTGTAAGAAGGCTCATATGTCCTACACTTCAGCCAAATCTGCATTTTTCTCCCAAAGTTGTGCCAACCTAACTTTTCTGCAATACCAACACAAAAACACATAAAACCCGTAAAACGTCGCACTAAGAACTCACCAAATCCCTTGCTTTAGGCATCAAATATATTGTATTTTGACAGTATATCAACACCCTCAACTTAGAACTGTTGCCTATCCTCAAGCGATGACTCAATCTAAGCAGACAATGAGAAACACTTGGAACTATATATACCAATGGCATATACATCATTTACTCTAATTCAGGTTCCCAACTTTTCATCTTCAAATCCAGATTGCAAAAAGCTACTAAGCAAAACAAAAACACAAGGGTGTATCTGGCAACCCAACTATGATAAGCTAAGGAGTATCAACCATCCGCAGTCACTAGGTTAGTCATATGCTAATCAAGTAGTGCAAATGCCCTCACAGAAAAGAAGTCCCTCTTACTCACTCAAAAATAATTTAGAATTCAAGGACTGAGCAAGCATTCTCACTCTCACAAAAGAAATTCATGCAAAATGACTAACAATATAGGCTTGCCTCTATAGTCAACTTCTTGGATTGGTGAAAAAATGGATTTGGATCATGTTAGGACTTAATGGCTTGTAGCATAGGCTCATGGGGCTTTGGTATGGCATTTTGGGCTTGTAGTGACTCGAAGCTGTCCTTGAACCATGTTTACCTATACTTTTACCTTCATAACCCATCCATTTTCACTAAATCCACCCTTATTCTCCTACTTCAAGCTTTTCTTGGGTGCTTTCTTTCTCTTTTTCAGCTGTGCCTTATTTTTTGAATTCATTTTTGCACTTCTCTTCTATCCAAGACAATTTTCGTTTCTTTTTCCTCACCCAGCTCATGGTTTTTCATTTCTTTCTTTATTTCCCAACTAACCACCTCATTTTCATTACGTTACCACAACAAAGGTCACCCCTTAACTTAGGCTTTTAGCCTGAGGTGAAGTACACAATATCTATCCCCCATACTAGGGCAACCATTTGTGGCCACCCTCAACTTAGGCTTTCAGCCTCAATCAAGGTTCACATGTTCAAGGATAGACCAGAGCCATTATCAAGGTATTTCCTAAAACAAGGCTAAGCTAGCTAGGTGTCAAGAAAGAATGAGTGCATCAAAGGCTCAAACATTTGGAGCAAGGGATTCACTAACACATTTGGTGGGTCGTTTAGGCAAAAATGGGCTCACTAGAAGAACAAAGGACTAAGATCCCTTCCAAATCAACCACATCATCAAACCAATCTTAGAATAATAAGGCAAGTTGTGTGTTCATACATGATACATGAATGTGGCAAAATAATCTCACAACACACATGTCATTGCACACATAATCAAGTATAGACTCACATGTCATGCTTCAAGCCTCAACTTACCTTTTCTTTATCAGAATAAACATCACCAGATAATCAATATGCATGATTGCATCAATAACCAACAATCTCAAAAATTTTGAGGGTACCGAATTTTCATAAAAATTTAGAAAGCATTTAAAGACTATGTATACGCCAAAAGATAATACTATTATGTATCTACCAATTATCTACACTACCTAAACATATTGATTTAACAAAAATTTAAACATCCACAAGCAAAAAAAAATACGGCAAGAAAACCTTGGGATCAAAAATAGGGGAAGTTATGGACTCGAGGCTACTCAAACTTCACCTTAAGCCATAACTTCCCACACACCACCAAAATAGAGTACTTTATCCTCAATGTAAAGACATATACTAAAACCAAATAATTGAGATGCATATATACACACACACACATTAAAAACCAACATTTCAAAACTAAAAATCCAAAATAAAAGTAAAAACAACATCCAACATAAAATATGTAAAAATATCCAAAACCAACATAAAGAAAACATTGTCTAACAAAAAGAACAAAGTATCCATGCATAGAAAGTAAGGGTTGGGGTCAAAAATCAAACATAATGGTGCTCAAGCACCGACATCTGTTTGGTCCTGGTTTCGTAGTAGGCCTCAACACTTACAAAAATTAGAATTCATACCTGGGCACTACGAGCCCCACTTACAACTTGCAAAGGACCCTATGAATCGTAAGGTTGGCTCGTAGTGTATGTGCCAATTTCAATACTAACTATTTTCCTCTATGAGGCATGACTACGACTCATAATCCTGCTCATAGAGTCTGCTCCAAGTGCCATTTTCTCACATCTTCAGTTGTTAACTTCCACCTGCAGACCAAGTCTCAAAACACAACAATCTTCAAAACATCACAACTAAATCATTATCTTTAAAATTTAAAAAAATAATAAATTACTACTTAAAACAAAGAAAAAATTATCACAAATACTTGGGTTGCCTCCCAAGAAGTGCCTTCTTTAATATCGTGGCTCAACTCAGTCGTCATCTATCATTAACAATCATCAAGGGCCCACATATCACTCTTAATCTCATACAGGTGTTTTATTGATTGGCGAATGTCAAACATAACGTTAGCATCATTGACCCTGAACCGAAGCTGACCCGAATCCATATCCACTAAGGCTCTCCCAGTGGCCAGAAATGGTCTTCCCAATATGATGGGCACCTCAAAATTAACCTCACAGTCAAGGATCACAAAGTCTGCTAGAAATGAATTTGAACCTTTACAAGCACATCAAGAAGTATTACTTTTGATTTTTGATAGTTTGATCTACCATGAGCAATCTCATTCTTGTCGTAGTAGGAGTGCCAAGACCAATCTTTTTGAACATGGCAAGAGGCATTAGATTGATACTTGCTCTGAGGTCACACAATGCTCTTGCGAATTCAACATCACCAATAGTGAAAGGGATGATAGTCCTCTCATTTTTGAACAAGGTATTTGGTCATGATCGCACTACATTGTTGGAGCTCTTGCAAAATATCTTCGCTCAAAGTGCATTTCTTTGTCACCAAATCCTTCATATACTTGGCGTACCCGGGCATCTTCTCCAAAGCCTCTAAGAGGGGAATATTATTGGACAATTGTTTCAACATGGAAAGGAATTGTTTGAATTTGCCATCTTCCTCTTTCTTTTTAAGTCTTTGGGGGAACAGAGGAGGTAGTTCTAGGATCACCTTGACTTTCTCTTGTTCTCCCATCTCTTGGCTTTCCACTCTATTACTCTTTGGACTTTCTTCCTCAATCCTCACCTTACTATCAATGACCCTCTCGTAAGCTTCATCCTCTACCATTAGCATAGGGGGATCAACAGTGCTTTTGCTACTCCGAGTCATGATTGCCATACAATGCCCTTTATTTTTAGGATTTTGAACCTTGTTGCTTGGTAAGATGGCCTTTTGGCGTTAGTTCAATTGCAAAGAAACTTGCCCAAATTGTTGTTCCAACTGCTTAATTACCGCAGAGTGAGACTCTATCTTTTGGTTTATGCTTGAAATATCTGATTTCATTCCCTTCAAGGTCTCATCTTGGTAATTGGCTCTCTTCAACAATTTGTCAAACATCTCTTCAATCCTAGCATTAATTGACCCGACATCACAGTTGTGAGGTGGCACATAAGGACCGTTCCTATATCCATCTCTTCTTCCCTATTCGACATTCGAAATTCTCTCCCTTTCATAGTACCCACCCTGGTTGTCTTTATATGCACCATCACAGTTGTAGTTCCGACCTTGATTCTTGGAACCTTGCCTCCAATAGTCTGAATTTGATCCTTGGGGGTTGTTACGGAAACTCGCCGCTTGGGTGGTCACGAAGCAAGCATCCTCATCAAAGAATGGATCTTCATACATGGGCATCTTCGGAGGTTGGTGGGTCACCGCCTGAACACTTGCTTGGTTTAAGTTGAGCAAGTTGTTCCATGATTTCCTCATTGACCTTTGCTTGCTCATTGTTGGTGTTGACCGCACATGAAGTCTTCGTTGCACCTCTCTCTCTTTGACCCCATGCTTTATTGGTTTTAATTACTTGCTTCATCCTAGTGGCTATCAATGCAAAAGGTTAGTCAAGAAACATGCCTCCCATGATTGTGTCGGCACAAGCTTGACTATTCTCATGAAGCGCCCGATAGAAAATCTCAACCAAGGCATCATGAATAATCTTATCATTGGGGACTATCCTCAAGCATTTGGTGAATATCTCCCATGTGGTACTAATAGAGTCACCCAACAATTGCTAAAAATTGTTTATTTGATCTTTGAGTTTTAAGCTTCTTTGATCTCAGGAAATATCTTTCTAGAAACACTCTCTGAAGCTCTGCCTAACTTGTTATTGCACCCAGAGGAAGCTCAGATAACGACACAGCTTCATTACTAGTTAGTGAGAAGGGAAACACCCGCAAACCAACGGCATCAAGAGAAAGATTTTGTGTCCCCATGACACTCTTGCAGACAAAAACAATATTATGGAGATGACGATGGGGATCCTTCAAAGGTTGCCCTATGAACAACCCATAATTTTGGAGCATTTGAAGTAACCCACTTGACATCAAGAACTTAGCGTCTTCCAGTAATGGAGGCAACACTATAGCTCTAGTAACGTCTATGGCCATAGGGTTCAAATGATATTGGTTCCAACTATATGCATTCTCATTGAAATCCATAAGTTGTGGCCTATCATCCCTCGAGGGTGGATTTGCTTCTCTTCCCATATCGTCATTCACATTCATTTCTTGCTCAAACGCGATATCCTCATTCACCTGAGCCATTCTTCTAAAGAGTCGATGGTCTCCAAATTGATCGGAGCTAAGGGATTGCCTTGGCTCCTTGTGCTGGGCATATAACCTAGTACACCCTGCAAGTAAAATCAAACAACAAAAACAAAAAAAAGGTAAAATACAAGAGAAACACTTGAACTAACAAATAGTGAAATCAAGTCAAAACCTAGTCGTATTCCCCAGGAACGGCGCCACAATTTTTAATGATGTTCACGCTCCAATAAGAAAACAGTTGTTATCAGTAATTAACCTAACCAAAGATAGAGTCAAATCCACAGGGAATACATAGCTTGATTACAAGAATTTACTATCAATCATTTTGAGTATTTATGACTAAAATCTCTAAATGGAAGGGGGGGTTTGTGATAAAAGAAGCAAAAGTAAAAATGAACACTATGCTATTATGCAAAGGAACACTCAAATTTAGGGAAAACTTAGGAATCGTGTTCCCCATGTTTCGTTGAATCGATTACCCTAGAAAACATGACTATAATTGGGAATTTGCATGCAGGACGATAACTTAGGTTCTTCCATCCCTCTTATGAAGATGAAGGTTGAATTTCACAATGGCGCGTGGTAGGCAACCATGGCATGCCAACTAACCATTACCCACTGTCCCTGTCAACCTCCCCTTGCTCAGGTTTGGTATATTAGAAGAGAATACATCAATCGAATCCTGTCTTTTACTTTCCTTTTCCTATTCGTCATTATCTTGGTTAGGATCGTGACAGTAGGTGGGGTTTGGTGTTGGCCACCACAAAACAACAATCAAAATGAAGGAAAATAAACAATACATGCAAAACCCCAATCATAGAAGTGCAATTAATCTAGGTTATCTCAAGTCAACTACCTATTGGTTCCCACAACCCCAAGCTGTGGGTGCTTAGCTACTCATGGATAAGGCAAAACCAACAAGAATGCAAATACATAGTTGAGAATTTTACCCAAAGCAATAAAGATAGATAATGCCACAAGTTGCAAGCCACAATAGATGGAGAATGGATATAATGTAAGATTTGCAAACCCCAAAAGTGGGTTTTCCAATAGAAAATAAGAATCTACTCCAAAACCCTAAAATATTACAGAGAGAATATTCAATGTGTCAAGTCTAGAATCTCTCCTCAAAATAAAACCTAACATAAAGTATTTATAGGATTTACAAACTTAACCCTAAAAATTACACAGTAAAGACAGCTGGCAGCAGGTACGTCTCACAGGTATGACTCGTAGGGTAACCTATGAGTCATCATCGGGGTCTCGTATTAGGCACTTTGCATTTTGGAATTGATTGTTACAATCCACTGGTATGGGTCGTTGCCAACTCGTATGCTCCTCTCATAGTCTAGGCCTTCAATTTTTGATCCAAAATTTTGGATCTCTGTTTATTGCTACGAGTCCACCTATACGTGTCGTAGTGAGACCTACGACTCATAGAGTGGCCTCATAGGGCTAACCTCCACTTAGCAAATTTCTGATTTGTTCTCTCTGCTTCTTACTATAAGATCACCCTATGACTCGTATATTGGGCTATGACTCGTAAGAAGGTTCGTATGTTCTGTACTTCAGCAAAGTCTATAATTTTCTTCCCAAATTGTGCCAACCTAACTTTTCTGCAATACCAACACAAAAACACATAAAAACCATAAAAAGTCGCATCAAGAACTCACAAAATCCCTTGTTTTAGGCATCAAATGTGCTGTATTTTGACAGTACATCAATAGATAACACAAAAAAATAAAAATTTAAAACCACTCATCCACATAATAAATAAAAACAAAACATCCAAAATAAAACATCTACAAGTATCCAAAAACCGTAAAAACTTAGTATTTAAAATGAGAACATAGTATCCAAAGACAACGAGTATGGTGATCAAAATTAGCAAGCATAAGGTGCTCATACACCGGCATCCATCTGGTTGTGGGGCTCTTTATCCTCCAGGGTGGTCTGGGCTGTAGCTATACCCAAGCTACCAGCTCCTAGCGATATTTTTTGCTCTCGAGCCTTCCTCATCTCCTCCATGGCTAAGGACTCTAACACCACATCATTTGTAATCTGCTCCTCCAACTTTGCCACCTCATCAGTTGTCCTAGGTCTTTTCTAGCTCACAACTGCATCATCACACTCCAGGGGCCTTTTCCTATGGGCATGTGGGCAATCGTCAAATAAGTCGATCACATCATCATCCTCTGGTGACTCCTTTGGGACTGCTATCGGGGCCATTAACATCTTCATCAGGTTAGCCTTGAACTAGGACAACTCTTCCTTCACGATAACCATGTCAGTAGTCGTGCACCCTCAAGCCTCCTTTGGACCTGGTCCTCAAAGGCATTGACCTGAGTATCTGCCGCAACAACTTTTTGATCTAAAGTATCAATAGTGAATGCTCTGGCCCTATCCTCTGATTTGTGGACCATCTGAAGAACCCATGGCTTGATCTGGCTCATCAACCTACTTTGCTACCTTTCACCCCAAAGCCTAAAAAGCAAAAGCCGACATAAGAGGATAGTCTGCGGAAACAATCTAAGTAGTAGAAGGTGCTAGTAAAGGTGCATCTGAGGACCACATTTTCATGGTAGCAACAGTTGGAGGTTGCTCTGGTGTAACTAGAGTGGAGCTGGTGGTAGCTGAAGTTGGCTCTTGAGTAGGTGGCTCAAGCAGGAATGGTTCTGGTATGGGAAGAGAAGCTGCTCGCTGGAAGGCCACTAGATTCTCATAAGCCTTGATAAGGCTAGGATCCATAGTGTACGTGGTCTTTACATGGTGGTCGAGGTGGAGAGAAACACGAATTCCAATGTGTAACGGCCACAAGCTTGCAATAATGGAGTTTGAATGAAAGTGATATCAAAGCCCCCAAATTGGGCCTTCAAATTAAAAACCTAGAATCTACTCTAACCCTAGGAAAAATGCTCTTTAAGAATATCAAAGTTGTAGAATCTGTAAAAGTGTCAAGTCCCTCTTCAAACCCTATCATTAACTATTTATACCATTTACAAAAATAGCCTAAAAATAAATTAGAAAATACAGTAGGCAGCAGATACGGTTCGTAGTTACGACTTGTAGGGTGACCTACGAGTCGTAATCGGGCTTTTGTAGTCAAAACTTGGCATTTTAGACTTAACTGCTATGATTCATTGCTACGAATCATGGTGTAATCTATGACTCATAGTGTCTTCTTGTAGTTTTTAGTTCTAGTTCTTGGTCCAAATTTTGGCAACATTATTTCTGTCTACGAGGCCCTCTCCTATAAGTCATAGTGAGATATACAACTTGTAGGTTAGTCTCATATAGCTGACCTTCACTTTGTAAATTCCTAATTTGTGAACACTATTTTTCGCTATGACAGCACACTATGACTCGTAGCTTGGGCTACAACTTGTAGGGTGGCTCGTATGTCCTGAACTTCATCAAAATCAGTAATTTTCTCCCAAAATCATGCCAACCTATATTTCCTGCAAGAACAACACAAAAACACATAAAAATCATAAAAAGTGGCAGTAAGAATATGCAAACTCCTATGTTTTAGGCATCAAATGTGCTGTCATTTGACATCACATCAACATCTCCATAGCGTGAGTCCAAAGCCTCACTTCCCTTAGAAATTGTTTGCTATATACTTATTTATCTTTTATTATTTCCGCAAAACCAAGGATGTGCAATTGATAAGCTAAGAGGCTTGTTTGGGTTGGCTTCGGGCTTTCCACTTGCCATGCCACATCTAGGCCCTAGTCTTGGGTCGTGACAAGCTTGATATCATAGCACTAGGCTTGTAAATACTCCTCGGACATCTAAACCACCACGTTGAGTAGAGTCTTGTTCATGATTGTGAGGTGCACCACAACTATGGATAGGAGGCTATGAGGCATTTTAGGAAATATTTTTCTTCATTATGATCCATGTCATGCCATTAGAAGTACCTAAGATTGTTCCTCTTACTAATGATAGTGGGTCAAGAAGGTTGCTTTGAGTATGATGAATTAGGGCACAAGAGAAGGGATTGCCCCATGGCCGTTAGGAAGGGAAGAGAGAGAGCTCGTAACACTATGCCTAGTATGTATGTGTTTCCTTGAATAGGGTGATGGTTGGTACTAAGTGGTTTCGTAAGTGGTGGTGCTATGATTGATGTATTGGTAGGTGGTTGTGTTGGCATATTGGTAACAGTTGTAGTTCACGTTCATTCTCATACATCATTTATCTAGTCTTGACATGTTATTTATTATTCATGCATGCTCATGAATAGAGTTGATTGAAGTTTTATGTGCAATTATGAAAATGTACTACTCATGCTTGTAAAATGATTTTCATAATAGAAATTTCGTAGTTGCATGAAAACAATGTTTGATTTGCATTATTATTTTAGTAAGGAGTTTATAGATATTCCATTCTCTATTCATGCTATCTCTATTCACATCCGGGGGTGAATCTTCCAGGGGGATATTGAAACACCCCTCAATGTAGCTCGAAAATATTCTATGATGTATTTTTTTAATATCTCAAAATCCATGCAGAATTTCGCAGATCCAACCTCATATTCTTGTTTAGAGGGAAATATTATGTGGGAGAATGGTTACCTATAAGGTACATTTTTACTCGTGCCAAAAAAATATTTTTTCGGTGCAATTTCGCAACCTATGGCTGGCTGCGACGTGAATTGGATGCTCCATAGGTTGAAAACTCCCTTATCCACACAACGTCAATTGGGCAATTACCCAATGTCTATATATACATGAAGCCCTCATCCTTATCCATTTTCAACTCCAAAACTCACCAAAAACCTCTCAAATTCCTCTCTAATCTTCACTAATTTCTCCATCTATTCTCAAGATTTTCAAGACATTTTGTTGGAATTCAAGAAAACCAAGTCAAACCTCAAGTCTTCCTCCAATGTTTTTCAAGAAACTCCAAGGTTTGAGGTATGTGGGTCTTCATCCATGGGTCTTTGAACCCATGGAGCCCCCAAACTATTTCTATCAAATTTCTTGATTCTAGTAACTAATTATTTATGGGTATTTTCTATTATCACTCCATTATATGAAATATATTGGAAATTTGTTGGATATTTATTTATTGATGCATAGGTTTCTACTAATGATCGAGATTATAATATGTTTATTATATTAAAGCTTTGTAAGCTATGACATCTTAAAAGACTCTAAAATATTATAAATTTTTGAATGGTTTTCATGACACCCAAATTGGGATTTTTCAAGTATGTTGTTGGGTTGTTTGAATGACTTCTTAAATGACTTTAGTTTACCCCTCTCATGTTCCTTACTCTTGAATTCTATGATCTTAAGCGTAAATACATATACCCACCATGTTTTGACTAAGTTATGTGGCAAATCTCTTATGTGATAAAGGCTTTTGGTAGGATGTGTGATTTGTGAATGTTGTTGATGATGATGGAAAATTAAGCATGTTATGAGTTCATGAGAATGTTATAAACGTTATAAATGATATGAAAACCTTTATTTGATGTTATGATGTGATGGTTTGACGAGCTAGTTTATGGTTTCAAAGCTATAAATATTGTGATACCATGAGACACTATGGAGTTGAGGATTGTATGAGATAAATTTCATGTTTCCATGTCCATATTTTGAATAATGATATGTACGATTATGGTAGGTTGTTTAAGAATGACTTAAATTGATGATATTCATTATTGTCTTGAAGTATGATGTCTAAATAATGAGAAATGAAGGCTTATGAGACATTCTATGTTTATTCTTGACTTATGAAAAGTTTCTTATGAATAATGAAAAGGTTTCACTATATGTGTACTAGTTCATGAATGTGATAGAGGATGAAGTATATCAAAGTATGATGTGAATTTGTTGAAATATTATGAACGTTGCATGTTACTCTAAGGCCCTCCTTATGATGTTATGCTATACAAGTTATATATGTCATGATTACCCTCATGTTTGTATGTCCAATGAGATTAGTCTTATGAAGTTTAGCATAAACGAATAAAGGAAATATGAGTTCCCACCTAGTTATGATCATGATACTATGATGGCCCGTTAGTAGAGGGATATGATGATGATGCTAGTCGATAGTAGAGGCTTAGCCAAGATTATGATGCTAGCCGATAGTAGAGGCTTAGCAAAGATTATGATGTTAGCCGATGTAAAGGCTTAGCTAAGATATAGGAGCTATCCATATGATGATAATTAATGTTCTAAATGTTTATGGGATGAGATAATAGAATTCCCCTCTATTGTTTTACAAGGCTTATGGGATGGCTTAGTAGAAACCTCTCCAATAATGAATTCCATGATTCCTCCCTATGATTATTCCATGAGAGCTTACTTAGCACCGAGTGGACCTTAGGATGTATGCAGAAGCTCTCCTTTAGAAGAGGCGTAAGATCATTGGTAGAATCCCATTGCTCCGTAACTACATGCCACCGTAGGAAATAGGAATCACCCGCTAGTAGAGGTTGATTTCTATATCAACCGATAGTAGAGGTTGCTCAATAACAAAGCTTTTGTGAATCCACTTAGGCATCTCAGGAGGTCTTCTTCGCAAGTGACTTCCCCCTTTTCTCTGGTGTAAGGAAAACATTGGGACTACATGGATTAGCTCACATATTTTATGTCGGTTAAAGGTTGCTCTCACACATGTTCAAGTCCTCCTTATGGTTCTAAGTTGTCCCTCTTATCATGATTAAATGATTCCTTTATCTTATGTCCAAAGGTCATTTAAAGTTCCTATGACTCCTTGTTTCACAAATTCAATAGTATTTTCCCCTAAAGGTACATGATTTCTACAAGTGTGTATGGTGTTCTCCATTATGATTGCCAATGTTCCTTGCATAATAAAATAGTCTTTAATGTAAAGTGATGTGTTTTTCACCCAAGAATGTTAATACTTTTTATGTATGACACCTTGTATTTCTCACTATCTTTTATGAACTCCCCAAAGCTTTATGGTATATGTCATTCTTGAACCATGATTTTCTCTATACATGCTCATGTCCCCAAGATATTCTCTTATGATGATTTATGGTTCTTTATTATTATGACCTACGCAATATTCCTCACTCTCTAGTACAAGGTATATGGACGAGCTACTCATGCCACATTATTATGCTTTTTATGAGTTATGCAAGTATGATTACCTCCACGTATGCTTTACCTTAAGGATTGATCATGCATGGCATATTAAGATTACGTCCTTGATTATGTTTATGCATTTCAATTACTACGGCTTGCTTCCCTTGTTGCATTGCACCCCACATACTTATTACATTCCAAGTACTAACGCATACTCTATGCCTATATGATTTCACCATATAGGGACCACTGCTCCTCGATATCCTCCACGTGGCTAGCTTGGACTTGTGAAGATTATGTTTGAGGTGAGTGCTCTAGTTCAGGGACAATATCCTACTTCTATCTTACTCATGTAAAGACTTTATTCCACTTTACTTTCTAGTTTGAGGGTGAGCCATGAACATGTCTTGGCCGCGTCCTATTCATACTTAGAGGTGTTGTTGGATACTACGCTATGTACCTATAATTTGATGTTGAGATTTTATGGAGACTTATTCCTTAGACCCTATCCCTTATGTGATGCTATTTGATACTATTGATTATGGTGGAAAGTGATGAATGTCCCAAGTCCCTAAATGCCCCATCGCGTAAGTCATACTTACATGCCCCTTATACTTATTTTCAATGTGATCCATATTTATCCTCATACCTATAACATCCCCATAGTGTGAGTGTTATGTGCTTATTTATCTTTAATTATTTTCGCGAAACCAAGGATGTGCAAACGATATGCTAAGAGGCTTTTTTAGATTGCCTTCAGGCTTCCCATTCGCCATATCACGCATGACCATCGCATAGAAAATCGCCAATTCACACAAGGGGACTTGGTGCTGCTCTATAATTCAAGACTAGATTTGTTCCCTGGGAATCTCAAATCGAGTTGGTTCGGATCCGTTCGAGAAGCATGCATCTTCGATCATGGGGCTATTGAGTTGGAGAGACGAAATGGAGTAACTTGAGTAAATGGCCAAATAGTCAAGCCATACCTTAGAAACATGAAAGAGATAACGAAAGTTGAAGAATGGGATCTTGAGGAAGTCTGAGTACTCAAGCTATCTATGTTGTGCCGCGATAATAAATCAGGCGCTGCTCGGGAGGCAACCCCAAGCTGAACCCAAGAGTTTAGGTGCCCAGGTATGGTTTTTTTTGACCCCTTATGTTTTATTTTGCTTTGATCTTGTACATTGGGGACAATACACATCTTTTTCGATGGGGTGTGGGTAGCTATGAGCCTCAATGAAATCTGAGTATCGTGGGTCCATAACCACCCCAAATTTTCATCATGGGGTTTTCTTGCCTGTGTTCGTTTTCCATGTGGATATTTATTCTGTTGAACTGGTACATAAGGATGTTTAGATAATATTTATAGCATATAGTACCAATACTTATGGCATATACCATGTTTTTATGTTTTGTTTGAAAAAGTGATATCCACCAAAATTTTGATTAAGTAGTTAGATAGTAACCATGCATGTTTAGGTGTCTGAAAATATCTGTTCTGATAAGTGTGGGTACATTGAGACGAAAAACATGATCTATGATTTTTTTTGTTGATCATTTATGTAGTGCCATGTGAGTGTGAGCATAATTTGATAAATTCATGTATTTTGTGCTAATTCAAAACATGATCTTAGGCCATTGTTTCTTATATAGTCCACATTACCCTAAAAATAACCAACTAAATTGATGATTTATTCCCTTGTTCCTAATGTTTGAGCCTAACATGTACCTATTCTTTGGAAAAACTTGATTAACCTAGCCTTGTCTAGTGAAAAATCCTGAAATTGGCCCTGGTCTTTCCTTGAACATTGTGTACCTTGACTGAGGCAAAAAGCCTAAGTTGAGGGTGGCTACCAAAAGTGGCCCTGGTTCGGAGGATAGATATTGTGCACCTCAATACAAGTTAAAAGCCTAAGTTGAGGGTGGCTGGTGTAAGAGTAAAGCACAAAAATAAGGGGCTGAGTTAGCAATACATAGAAAAAAGAGAAAAATCATGTATTGAGTGTAAGAAAAATAAGTGATACCTTAGATGTAAGCTAAAAAGTAAAATGAAGTATAAAAACAAGGCAAAAAGCTGAAAAATGAAAGAAGCACCAAGAAAAGCTTGAAATAAGAAACAGGGAGAATAAGGAGAAAGTAGCAAAGTTGGTGGGAAAAAAGTGTAGAAAATGCAGTTTCAATGAGGGCCTTTAGTCACTATTTTCCCAAAATATCATACCAAAGCCCCCTGAACCTACATTGCAAGCCTAGAAAGTCGTAGTGATCCTAATATAATTAGTTGAAGGTCTAAGTCATGAGTATAAGGGAAAGCCTATGGTATTAGTCATTATGCATGAATATCTTTTGTGAGAGTAAGTGTTTTTGCATAGTCCCAAGGTCATATATGAAAACATCATTGAGTGTAAAAAATGGGACTTGTTTTTGTGAGAGAACTTGCATTGCATTGTTAGCACTAGACTTGGTTAGTGATTGTGGATTGTTGATAATACCTCACTTATCATAGTTTTGTTGTCTCATGCACCAGTTTACATTGATTTGCTAAATAGCTATCTAATCCTATTTTCAAAAGTTGGTATGGGTATCTGAGCCTGAGATTTATGTGATGTATGTCATTGCGTTGAGGTTTGTGTGTCACTGTGTTGTCTATATAGATTGAGTCCGTCGCTTGAGGACAAGTAATAATTTTAAGTTGAGGGTGTTGATGTGCTTCCAAAATACAACACTTTTGATGCTTAGAACATAGGATTTTTTGTGTTCTCAATGTGAGGTTAGTGGGTTTTATGTGTTTTTGTGTTTGTTTTTGCAGGATTATAAGTTGGCCATGATATTGGGGAAAGTTACATACGTTGTTGTAGATTTGCTGTTATACGAGACACCTTACGAGCCATAGGGTAGTTTTGTAATAAATTCTAGTGAGGGGCCAAATTTCTGAAGTTACTTCTAAGAACATGCAAATGAGCTGTAGGAGAATTTACGAGTCGTAGAAGAGGTTTCGTGCCCTGAGGATCAGAGAACGAAGACTTTCTGAAGTTCATCAGATGAAACCCCCTTTACGGGTCATAAAGAACTTTACGAGTCATAAAGGGGTGTTGTAAAGAAGAAGTCTAGTTTTCCAGCAACAATGTACGAGACCTCGATTACGAGCCATAAACTTCAATACAAGTCGTAAAGTGCTTTCGTGAGGCGTGTTGACTAGTTCTCCTAAGTCGTTTAGGATTTGAATTTTAAATATTATAAATAGGTCCTTTAGGTTATTTTTTTAGAAGTTCTCCCTAGTTTTGATTAAGTTCTCGCCAGTTTTGATAAAGTTCACGTCAGTTCTCATAGAAACTCCATATTTAGAGCGAGCAAATTGTGAGGGAGTCTTTGAGAACACTTCTGGTTGAATTTAATCTTAAAGCTTGTGATTCCTATTGATATTGGATTGCTTATTCTTAAATCTATTGAGTAAGCGTTTAATTATATCTTCTCAATTCATAATCTCTTCATATATGTATAGCATGAGTAGCTAAATCCATAACTAAGCTTTTGGGAACAATGAAGAACTAACAAAGCAAAACCAGATAATTCACAATTCTTGGAAGGTGTATATGTATGTATTAATTAACTCTCTACATTTTGCATATTTTCTGATGGTGGCCAACATTAGAACCTGCCTAATGTTATCGACTGGACTAAGGTAGTAATGAATAGGAAAAGAGATTAATTAACAGGATTTGGTTGGTGTGTTCTGATCTAATCAACCAACCTGGGCCAAGAGGAGGTTGTACTTGGACTAATAGGTAATGATTAGCAATGCACACTATGGAGAAGGGCCAAGTCGCATGTGAAATTCACCTCTAACCTTTGACCAAAGGGCTTGGTGAACTTAATTTACCGTCCGGCATGCTATAGACTAGATAAGAATTAGGTTATCTGGTCATACTAAGTTGGAGAATCATGGAGAACACAATCCCCTAGTTGCTCTCTATTATTGATTTCTTTTGTGATAGTTTACTTTTTTCATTGATTATGCAACCCACCCCCCTTTGGGGAATTGAGTCGGTTAATTACTCGAATTGCATATTGGTGAATTTTTATGAGTCTATGTATTCCCTGTGGGTTCTATCCTAACCTTAGTTAGGTTTAATATCTTAACAATGACAAATTTATCCTCTAAAAAGAGGTGTCACTTGGGTGACATCATATTATGAGGAGAACATGAACATATGTGAGAGCACCTATTAACAGACATAAACCATGTGAGTTAACCATGAAGTCAATGTTTTCTCTACACTAAAAAAATGGGGGAGACAACTTGCAAGGTGGCCTCCTAAGATGCCTAAGTGGATCCACTAAAGCCTTGCTAATGAGAAACCTCTACTATCGATTGGTTTAGATATCAACCTCTACTAGTGGTTAGTTCCTATTTCCTATGGTAGGACATAGTTATAGGGCAATGGGATTCTACTAATAGTCTCATGCCTCTTCTAATGGGGAGCTTCGCATTCATCCCAAAGTCCACTTGGTGCTAAGTAAAGCTCTCATGGAATCATGAAATCACTAGTGGAGAGGCATTCTACTTATCTGTCCCATAAACATTTAGAACATTAGTCCTCACCACAAGGATAGCTCTTTTGTCTTGGCTAAGCTTCTACTATCTGCTATCATCATTATCATATCCCTCTACTAACGGGTCCTCATTTCATATCCCTCTACTAACGGGTCATCATTTCATATCCCTATACTAATGGGTCATTATTTCATATCCCTATACTAATGGGTTATTATTTCATATCCCTCTACTAGTGGGTTATCATTTCATATCCCTCTGCTAACGGATCATTATTTCATATCCCTCTACTAATGGGTCATTATTTCATATCCCTCTACTAATGGGTCATCATTTCATATCCCTCTACTAACAGGTCATTATTTCATATCCCTCTATTAATGGGTCATCATAGTCTCATGATCATAACTAGGTTGGGAGTCACATTTCTTTTACTCATTCATTCTTGACTCCAATGAGTTTAGTCCCAAATAACATATAGACAAGAGTAGGTCATGACATGTATAAACTTGCAATCATAACATCATAAAGAAGACTTCCAATACTATATTGCTTTCATATGACTTCAATATCATTCAAAAAACATGTCATGTCATATCTCATGATGCAATGCACTAATACATGTAAAGTAACTTTACGATCTTGAAACTTGAAGAAAATGTGCATACTCATATGTATCCATGACAATCAACCCG
This sequence comes from Solanum ossicruentum, assembly GCA_025774065.1. NCBI lineage: Eukaryota > Viridiplantae > Streptophyta > Magnoliopsida > Solanales > Solanaceae > Solanum > Solanum ossicruentum. The sequence continues at coordinate 46,360 of JAOTQR010014194.1, forward strand.
TCCTTGAAGTAACTCATAAATAATTTCACAACCCATTACTTAAAATCAATAAGATACATGACTCAATATACCAATTCATGAAATTAATGTGATTTAGACTTTATTCAAATGTAATAATAATATAGAATGCATGAAGTTAAGTGAAATCAAGCAAACCCGTATCAACTTCACAACCCAAAATCCCACAAGTATGGAAGAATCATAAATAGCTATGCAATCACGAAATTACTAGTTATCCATGTATGAGAGTAGTAGTATTCATCAATTTAAAAGATAATTTAGGAACACATATCATCATACACCCTAGCTTCAATAATATAGGAATCCAAGACACATCCTTCTCGTGGAATTAACCACCATTTCATAATAATATGGGCTAGCAAACACCAATAGATTTTGTCATGACCCAAGCCTAGGGCCTAGATATGACATGGCAAATGGGAACCCGAACGGACCCCAAACAAGCCTCTTAGCATATCATTCACACATCCTTGGTCGCGGAAGCAAAATAAACAACACAAGAGATACAAATAAAGGGAAGTGGCATTGTGACACCTCGTAACTCCATGCTCTTATGTACCGATGTTTGAAGTCTTATTTGGTCAGGTTGGGTGTATTAGGGTCGTGGGAGACTTCTAGTACTTAGACAAGTTCAAGACTTCCCTACGAGTTGAGTTTTGGGTGTTGGTTCATGCAAGGGCCAACGTTAAATGAGCATAACTTTTAGCACACTTAGAGATGGATAGGCAACAACATTTCAAATGAAAGCCTTTGAGTTAGCTTTCCCACGCACTTGGTTTCACCTCTTTCTGAATTCAGATGAAGGAATTATGGCCGTCTTCGTGAGACCCTCTCGTGCAGTGATGTCACACGAGCACCTAGACAGGCAGTGAGGTGTTGGACAAGGTATGTGGGCTCCATTGAGCTAGAAAAGAATATCTTTCATCTAACGCATGGGACATGGCCAGTGTCATGGATCATGTGGCTCACCACTGACCGTGTGGCTGGTTATGGAGTGTGTGCAAGTGAGGAAGAGTGGGCGTGGGAGGAATTTTGGCAAAGTGTGGTACCACAATCACCTTGATGGGCCATGGCAAGTCGTACAACTCATTAACTTGGGTGTGGGGTGGCTTGGCAATATTGTTTTCTCTAATTATGGTTCAGTGGACCACTACACGGATCGTGTAACATCACACGACCCGTGAAATGGCCTGTCAAAGTGACGTTGATGATAAGTTTTTCCCAAGTGTTCTAATTCCAATTTTTTGTCTAAGTCACATCTCACGGGAACTCCACCTGATCCATGGCGTGCCACAGGACCAGAGAAGCCTTCAGTGGGACAACACTTTGCCAATATTTCCCCATTTCACTAATAGCTTTTTCGTAAATTTTATTTATTCTAATAATCATTTTGGACTCTTAATGCTATCCTAACCTCTCCAGAAGACCTAAAGCCTATTACAAAGGAACAAACTCATTACTCCAATCTCAAATACATTCTCAAATTCTCTCTAGAGCCTCCATCAAAACTCCAGTACAAATTCAAGGAAACTCAACAACAAGCTTTGGATTCCAAGACCTATTTCTAAACTTCAAATCTTTCACAACTCAATTTCAACAAAATCAAAGTCTAAGGTATGTGGGTTTCAACCATTGGGTCCTTTTGTCCATGGTTCCCAAGCCTTCTTTCTACATGAATTTCATATTTCTAAGTTGAATTACTTATAAGTCTTACTTATTATGAATTTGACTATGAGCTATATTGGGGTTTCATTTAAGTGTGATTGTTTAAGCATGTTTTAAGCTATGGATCTATGATCTACTTTGATATTTGATGAAGGGTTTTAATGTACATTGCTTGAGGGTATTACCAAGTGTTGGTGGGTGGTTTTACTATTATTTCATGATTTTACCCTAGAATGACATGGTCTTATAACATTACTCACCCGCCAGGTGTTTGATAAAATGTCCAAATAAGGTTTCTTGAGTTTCTGGAGGCCTAATGCATGACATATGAGATAAGTGACTTTATGATGAAGAAAGTAAAGCATATATATATGTGTTGATTTCTTGAAAAGTGTCTATAATGTTGCAAGTTGACCACACCTTATTGAGGGGGTGCTTTGCCTCAACCACTATGATGGAGGGTGTTTTCACGCCCCGAAGTCCTGTTAGGGCGGACTGGCACCCATTTCCTATAAGGCCCGGGAGAACCAACCTGTATCTATGCGTTTTCTATACATACTATAAGGGGTTTCTACGTTTGACATGCCTTTAAGAATATAAACAGTGATAACAAGCCAAAAAAAATGCATATGACTAGGCCGTTGGGGCCCCAGTGTTTATAATATGAGACATTACTTTGCTTTGCTTTACATAGTCTACAAAGCCTCTAAATAAAGAAAAACATCTAATAAGGGTCAGGATAGGCCCTGCCTCAACAAACTGTACGATAAAACATGTAAGCTCTAGACATATACAAGCCCCGAAGCAACCTGGAGCTTAGTGATAACAGTTGAATATCCTGTACTCCTACTGGGGAGATCTACTAGCACCTGTACCTGTAGCATGATATACAGGTCCCACGTAAGGGATGTCAGTACAAGTTAATGTACTGAGTATGTAAGGTAGGATATACTGTATATCAAGTAACAACTCAAATGAAACTGTACACTGGTGTAACATAAGAGACCACCTTTAGTTATACTATGGGATCTTGTACTTTATGTTCTTTATATTACTTTACCTTTACTGTAAAATCTGTACTGTAAAATCTGTGCACAACTGTAATACAAATGACCAACTAATCAGTGGTGAAACTATATCTGGTTCGTCCCTGTCTAGGTTATACTCAACCCCTCGGGCTACCCTCCCTTTGATAGAATCGTCCCTGGCTAGGTGCTATCTCCACCCCTCGAGTTATCACCTATCAGAACTGTATACTTTATCTTTCAGTTACCATTGAGATGATTCTTTTGGTGGCCATAAGATTGGAGCTGTAGGACTGTATATGTAGCTTGTGACATGTAGATAATCATATGAGACAATATGATAATGAAAAAGAGTATGTTACACAAATAATGAAATGCGTATGAAATGAAACAACTCGTGAACTTTATCTAGTAACAAGAACTCATGTAACTTGGTATACAAAGCATATATGTGGATTTGAGAGTGACTATGGCTGGAAGCACATGAACATGTAAAAGAGTGGAGACATGGCTTATAGTTGTGTCGGTGTTGGCAAATGCTTTTATGTACCAAGGAGAAATCTATGCTTCATGCCAAGTGATACGAATTCAAGTAACCTTACATACCTCGTCGTCGGACCTTGTTACTATCTTAAGATAACCTTCCCTTCCTCTAAATACTTATGTACAACATAAAAAGGGATAAAACTAGCATTAGCAGCTAATAGACACACCTTGGCAGCCTAATTACATAACAAAACAACACATGGACAGCAAGCGGGTTTTCATAAACCCGAGCGTATTCTTCCAACCTCTACATCCCTAATCGTATTTTCCAACACACATTCACACATACACATCATGACCAGCCTGTGTTAATTCCATAAAAGCCTTACAACAGCCCATAAAGCAAAACACATCACAATTTCATACAATCTAAAAACGGACAGCATAACGTTACCTTCCTTCGCTACATGTCGACGTCGACAATTCCAAACCTATTCCAACTTTAACCAAACTGTTCCAACAACATTTACACATACAACCAGCCTTTAAACAGTCTCCAAACAGTAAAGAATCAGTCATTAAGGACGTGGGCTAATAGCCTTATATACAACAGCCCATAAGTTTCAATCAACATAACGCTTAAGATACACGATAAAACGTGCTTGTTAAATGAAACCAAAATCAGGGCAGCAACCTTAGGGTGATGTTTATAACTCAACCCATGTTAGTAACACCAAGTTATCTTCATAATACAACTTACAAAACATAGAGAAATCACCAAAACAAAAGGAAAAGGTGCAACAACTTTCTTCACAGAATCTGTCCAACAATTTCAGCAAGTGTAACCATCATCTATTTCTTGTTTTTCATGATGAAACTGTACTAAATACACAACTATAATTACTTAATTTTGTCTTCAAGGTTTATAGTCTCCTTAAGAACCCTAGGAAAGTCAGTTAGCTGCTTCACAAAGTTGAGAAAAGTTGAGAGGAACTCTAGAGAGCAAAACTGTTTTTTTTTTTGTGAACTCAAATGAACCTTAACTTGTGGAGCTGCTTTGGAGCCCTTTATAAAGAGCTATTATGCCGACCTTTCCTTGACTTCTTGATCATATTATACCACATATTTTTAAGTAGCTTACCCACCAGCTTGGCCCTCAAAATTGGGCCTTTTTGGAGCACCAACATGATGGACTTGGGCTGCCTATTTTCAGCTTTCTTCTTCACTTGGGTTGACCCAATTTGTTAAGTTTTTTGTGATGTCTTTGGACCGTTTTTATTATGCTTCTTGGGCTGACAATGTATCCCGTTTATGATGCTAATACATAGGCCAAAGTTACTCCCTTGATATGAACTTTATTCATAATTGAACGGGGACAAATTCGACGTCGTGCCTCATCTCCGTTTAACTAACAAATTTAAGCTAAGAAAGTAGGTGACTCACCTGCTAGCTTCTAAGTCCTACAAGCACCTCAATTCTCTTACTTCATTTTAAGGCCTTAATCTCCTTAATTCAACACAAAACATGTATACCCTTGACCCCCTTAAGCGTTAAACGCACATATAGTCCATTAACACGAGATTCAAGCACTTTTAAGATTTAGCGTCAATTTGACCAACCATGTCATGTTTCATTTGCATTGTGCCAATATTGTAAGGTGTGGGGTGTTACAGGTGTGATGTCCATCAACCTATTGAGGGGTTGATACCTTGACCATTATGATGGAGGGTGTGATGTCCATGAACCATGTTGAGAAGTTGATACCTTGATCACTATGATAGAGGGTGTGATGTCCATCAACCATGTTGAGGGGTTGATACCTTTGATCACTATGATGGACGGTGTGATATCCATCAATCATGTTGAGGGGTTGATACCTTGACCTCTATGATGGAGGATGTGATGTCCATCAACGAGTTAAGGGGTTGATACCTTGACCACTATGATGGAGGGTGTGATGTCCATCAACCAATTGAGGGGTTGATACCTCAATCACCATGGATGGTAGGGTGTGACAATCCATCGTAATGTTGGTCTTTTCTTACATATGTAATATGTCCTAAATAAGCATGTTTTACTTCCAGCATCATTCATGCATGTCATATTGCTACTATGTTATCCATTGCTTATGATGTTGCATTTTTCCTATATTGCCTATCTCTTGTTGCATTGCATCCTACATACATTGTACATACAAATGTACTAACGTATACTCTATGCTTACATGATGTTACAATGTAAGAACTAGGAGCCCCATTTGATCATCCTCCTCCTCCACGTGGCTAGTACGATTTCTCTCAAAGCAAGTTGGTGAGTCCTCAACTCCGAGGACATATGTCTCTTGATTTTCATGCTATGTATTAACTTTCTCTATGTTGGAAACTTATGAAAATGCGGGTGAGCCTGGAGATTGTCGTGGCCCCGCTCCTATCTATGTAGTAGAGGTGTAGTTGGAACCTTATGATGTATTAATGCTATATTCTATTGGCTTGTCATGTTTCTATGGTATTAAAGTTTTCCTTTAGCTCTGTTTATCCCTATTTACTATCTTTTGTTATTTTTCAAATACGTCTATGACCAAGGATTAATGATACGCTAATAGGCTTGTTTGGGGTTCCTTCGGGTTCCCCATTCGCCGTATCACGTCTAGTCCCTAGGGATTGGGTTGTGAAAAACTTGGTATCAGAGCGCCAGGTTGTTAATGGTCCTCGAAATTCAACACACCGCGTTGATTATAGTCTTGTTCATGGTTGTGGAGTGCACCACGACTATGAGAAAGAGGCTATGAGATGTTCTAGGAAATATTTCTCCTCTTCTTGTTCTACGTCGTGCTATAGGAGTTAAGGTAAAATTTTTCCCCCTAACGATTATTCTTTGCTATGCTAGATCATACCTAACCAACAGGAGAAAGAGCCCACACACTCAAGGAAAAATCGGCTCATGAAGAGTTTCAGGATGCTCTTTCCATGCTAGCCTAAGTGGTAACCCGCCAAATCAACCAAAGGGCCCAAGCCCCTCATTCTCCCACCCCAGCATCTAGGATAAGAGATTTCATGATGATGAACCCACTGGAGTTTAATGGGTCTAAAGTGGATGAGGACCCTCAAGAATTTATTGATGAGGTGTACAAAGTGTTATCTATTATTGGTGTGAGGTCGGAAGAGAAGGTGGAGTTGGCCGCTTACCAACTCAAGGGGTGGGCCCAAATATGGTATACTCAATGGAAGGAGGAGAAGGGGAATAACAATGTGATTGTTTAGGTGGAGTTTAAGGTGACATTTCTCAACCGATTCATCCCTCTTGAGCTACGAGAGGCCAAAATGATGGAATTCATGAATTTGAAGCAAGGATCAATGATTGTGAGGGAGTATGCTTTCAAGTTCAACCAATTCTCTGAATATGCTCTCCAAATGGTGGTTGATCCAAGGTCTAGGATCAATAAGCTTGTGATGGGTGTATCTGAGTTGGTGAACGAAGAATGTCGTTGTCACGACCCAAAACTAGGGCCTGGGTATGACACGACAAATGAGAACCCGAAGGCCCACAAACAACCTCTTAAATCATAATTGCACATTATAGGTTTAAATGGTAAATGGCAAATAGATGACAGTGAAATATGGGGAATGACACAAAGGGACAACTTGTAACCATAAGCGGAAGCATAAGTTATATAGTTTAAAACATACCAAGTCTAGTAATAGTCCAGACACACCTCTAAACAATGACAATAAATAGAGCTAAGAATACAAGTCTAGGCTCCTCAATACTAAGTCAAAATGAAAGTACATCAAATATCTGAATAACAAAGGCAAAGCTTGAAGATAAGGGTTCTGTTCCCAATGAATGAGAACTCACCAAAGCTCAAAGATTTCACGAGCAATCTAGCCCCGCGGAGGAGGATGAGGTAGATCGCCTGTGCCTACATGATTATAGCATGTAGGCAAAAATGCGGTTAGTACTTTGGAATATTCTAAGTATGCGGGTATGCAATGCAACAAGTAAATATAATGACGAAGTATACTTACCCGAGATTACAAACTCCAAGCTTAAACAGTATATTCAGTTCCAAAGTAAAGCTTAAAGTAATGCCATAAAAATTCATAGAGAAGCACATAACCAACAAAATCATATGAGCTATAACATGGAATACCAATGTTATACTCCATACAGCCAAAGAGTGAGTCAACTTGCCAGGGTATAACTCCAGAAACGGAAATACTAAATGGATCCACTAGTCAGAAAGCCGAAAAAGCATAATCAAAATATCCTACAGTGGCACGTAGTTATGAGATAATAAGCTTTATATAAGACCCCTTAGGTCGAGTCCCGCTCCTAACTCATTCAGTGCTAAGTCAAAATCTCATGGAAACAGACAATGCATATTAAAAATAATCAAAACTTAATTTAGTTCGGAAAGTCATAACTTGTAAAATAAATCATATTCAAACT
>JAOTQR010014195.1:0-17732 GCA_025774065.1 Solanum ossicruentum
TGTACTCTATCAGGCGGCGAGACCGCATTATGTATGTATGTTATATTTATTAGGCGGCAGGACCGCAGCGGAGACCTTGTCGGCCTGCATTTATGTATGTGTATGAGATTTATATATATGTATATTTGTCTAGGCTGCTGCTGAATTTTCGATGCAGGTGAGGTTAGTTAGTAAAACAGAGGAAACTCTGCCAAAATTTCGGTAGATTTCCCAGTGGTTATGTTGGTTTTTAGAGTTAATGATTGTATTAGGTGCCTAATCGGCACTAGTCACAGCCCCTGGGTTGGGTCGTGACACTTGATGACTTTTTTGATGATTCTTGAGCGTTTATGTTTAGGAGTGAAGGAAGAGGGTTTTTGTTATGGAAACTGACGTTTTATGCGTTTTGAGACATTAAATAAACCCCTAAAGGTTTTAGGATAAAATTACCCTCAAAATAAAAGAAAAAAATATCATTGCTTATCTAATAAGGGTTCACGTTTGGTCTGCGACATGGAGCTATCCCGGACTTTCAGGTAGCTCTACATCCCTTCACTAAAATGGTCCTAATTTTCTACTCCGAACTTTGATTAAAACAAAATTAGATGCATTGGAAAGCTAATTCAAATACTTCGATTTGATATATTATAGGTCACCTAATTATACTTTAGGAGACATGATCATTTGAAGTTGATCCTTCTATAAACTCATACGAAAACTTAGTTGCTAGAAATTCTTTGGACTTGGCTTGGTGTAAAAGATTCCTTATGACTCTAAATCACACCTAATATACTTTAAATACTTAGGAATTGATCCTAGCATGTATATACAACCTACAAGGCATTGGTTCACCTAACTTTTATAAAATCTTACATTAGAACTATGACCTCACATCATCTCCAATTCTATTCCCACACTAAAAAATCGACTTTAACATCTATGCTCAATAAAGAATTATTAATTAAAACCCTATCATATGAAGGATGGCTTAAACTTAGCTAAAAACAAATTGGGGTGTTACACATTTTCTCTTCATCAATTGACATTTGAAATAAAACAGCCCTGATAAGAGCTCAGCAGGTGGTTTTACAAACAGGTTGGAGATGACCGATAAGACCTCTAAAAGTTTGAGCAACAACTTTTTACATTAGATGACATATGGGTCAATTTTTTTAAATTTAATCCATTTTAAAATTTGAGCCTACCTGCCCTGCCCTAGCCCAGTATAATTTTTTAAAAATAATATTTCACCCTGCCCTAACCTAATCTGCCTTATTTAAACCTTTTCCAGCCCTAACCCTATTAATGGTATAACCCGCCCCGCCCTATTAATGGTATAACCCGGGCCCTAATTACCATCCCTAGAAGTAAGTAACAATTTGATTATCTCCTTCTTGTTTTACATTAATCTTTTGCATATCAGACTTGACTTTTCAGATGAGATTTCTTTCATAAACAACCTCTCATCTCTATGAGGTAGTGGTAAGGTCTGCATACATTTTTATCCTTCTCAAATTCTATTTGTGGATTTCACTGAATATGTTATTATTTGTTATTGTTGTTTTACATTAATGTTAATGTGAAAAATATTAGTATAAAGTTATATAATTTTAGGTTTTCCCAAACCTTGGAGCTGTTAAAGGATGATTTCTCAGCTACCCAGAGCCAACAAGAAGCTTGCTAGGGTATGCACTCACCTAAACACAAATTAAATTAAATGTATATTTTGAATAAATTTAATCTTATAATTAAAATATTTCAATTGCACCTACAGATGGAGAGGAGGAGGATCACAGTGCTAGTAGATCAAGCTGGAAGCTCATATTTTGAAAATGATTTTTGATTAAACTATCTTATAAAGGAATATTTGGTATTTATTTATGACATTACATTTTGTTCAAGATAAGCTAAAGAGGAAATTGTTTGTTTACCTTTTCTATGATAAGTAAAAGTATTTTACCTTGAAGTTTTATTTTGTCATGATTGATAGAAATTAGTTCACCTTTGTTATTCACTCTACATGCAACCAACTATTAAACCTTTCAATTTATAATAACGTAGTTTATTCAAATTTTTTTTGATTGCTATATAAAAACATATGATATGACAACAATACTAAGGAATATTCTAATTCTAAAAGTGAAAGAGTTTTCAATATTGAAAGACAAAAAAGACATACAAAATTATATTAGACCCAAATAAAATGTTGTTCACTTATAAGATTACTATCTAAATTAGCAAAGAAACATATCTTTTAAAAATTTTGTCTATCTTTTGAAACTAAAAAAACTTATATCTATGTATGTCTTTCCGGTTTTCTATTTTTTTTGTTTTTCAGTTTTCGTCTTCCTACAAGTAAAGACTACTAAAATGAAATTAAAAGCAAAAATTATACCTACACACAATCTAAAAGCTAAATAGATAGAGATAGGAACCCTATAAAGACGAACTACCTCCCAAATATAATTGTAACACCCCAATATATTTTTAAGCTAAGGTAAAGTCATTCTTCATATGTGTATAAGGCTGTACCGGTTGTTCTTATTTGAGAATAGGAGTTAAGTTCAATTCCTTATTGTGAGAATTGATTTGGAGCGGTCTTTGCATTCTTTACATGTGGTATACCAACTTGAAGTCTGATTTGAAAATCTCTCTCTACCTTCAAAAAATTTTCTCTCGCCCTTCTCTTAGTTTTGACTTGCCATTTGAGTTTTGATATAAGATATTTTAAAAATTATGTGATCCAATGAATTTAAATTACATATATATGTGTGTGTGGATCATTTTTAAGTATTTAAAATACATTAGATATCGTTTAGGGTCATAAGAGATCTTTTACACCAAGCCAAGTCAAGAGAATTTCTATCGACTAAGTTTGTACATGAGTTCATATAAGGGTGGTGTCATTCAACCTAACTACTCAAAGGATGGTCGTCATCAGCATTATAACCCAAATTTAGAGATTGGGGTCAATCCCACAGGGAATCGTTGTTCAAAGTGGAAGTGACTCGTTGAAAGAAGTAATCATAGGATATGGGGTTTGCAATAATTAAAATAAAATTCAGCTAACAAGTTCTAATTGATGAATAGAACAACTATCAAGGGAAGATGTTGGGGATGTGTAAATATGGTCAATAATCTAACAGATGGGTCTAGATGCTAGACTACATGAGCTGACATTGAGTGAATAGGTTAGATTGCTTGTAACCCAAATCACCTACGATATACAGGTGTTTCGCATGGATCAGTTAAGATATCACATGTGGATCGAGAGGACACAGATGACCTAAGAAGTTAAGCAAAACACCTATTACCTTGGCCATTGAATTCATATATGTGGATATCAATTGAAACCCCATAAGGTTTTGATCATTATATCCATTTTACACTCTAATAATCCCTGCTACAAAACAATTAGAGATCTAAAAAAAAAGATCCCAAGTTTGCAACCTTGAGACTCATAAATTAAACTTAGGAACATATATAAATTCACCCAAATCAACTATAGATAAGTCAAGGCATCACAAACCCAGCAAGTAAATTAAAGACCCCTATCAAAAGCACACCCCATCATGGGGGTTTTAGCCACACATTTTAAAAATTAAAGATTAATTACCATACATAGTAGCAGAAGTCATTAGTTACAAGATTGAGTATAAATCACTGGTTATCACCAGCTAATCCTCTCCAACTTGATGCCCAAAAGCTTCAAAAACCCTAGCCTCCCTTGTACTCTTAGAAGAAGGTTTTATGTACTACTACTATTGTAACACCCAATGAAAAGACTAAAATACCCGTAGAATTGACCTTGCGCATAAAGTATCTTTCCATGCTCCATTTGCGAACCGAGACCGAATTTGCGATCAATGCAAAAAATTGAGTCGAAAAATGGTCGACTCGATTTTAACGCGATCGAGTGAAATTAATTTTTCCCAATAAATTCATAAAACAATGAGCTTTCCACAACGAGCTAGGGATGCGGATACACACTTGTTTTTTTTATAAAATTTCCACGAAATCTGAGAATTTCCGAAAACCAGTCATTTTACATTGTGCACCAGTACAAAAATGAGTTGTTCCTTTTTTTTTAATTGGAAAGGATAGTTCCGACCTTTTTCACACCCCATAATCCTAAACTAGTCAGTTTTATGTCAAATTTAGGAAACGCTTATTTCACACCTTCATTCTTTCAAAAACGCTCTTAAGAAACTCACACGCAGGAAAATCAAGATCATAGTAGGGCTCAAGAATTCCAGGTATGAAAGGCCACTCTAAAACTATTTTTGAGAATATTTTAGAAGACATAACTTAGTTTTCATATAAGAAGTTTCAAGCACCAGTTAAGATTAAATTCATGTAATTTTTGTGAAGTTTAGTAAATTCCCAATTTTTACGTATAGATTCTTGATAAAGTATGATGATTCTTGATTCTTTACTTTTTATCTATAGTATTGAAACCAATATTTATAGTTAAGAAGGATTTCCTATAAATTTCATGTGGGTCTCATGAACACCCATAAGGCCTATAGCTTTGAGATAAATTACATAACCATTTTCTTGAAATATTTTGGCATGTTAGCTGAGTAACCTATACGTTTGAGAATATTCGAGAAGATATTAATTTTCAGTCAAGTTAAAGAATTCAGTTGAGAAAGCTAAGTAGTAAGTTGGGCCAAGTTCCCCAGATTTCAGATTTTAAGAATTTTAAATCTTTAAGTATGAGTTATATAAAAGTGTTTTGGGAGTAGTATTGAGCATTGATATGAGCGAGAGTAGAATTAATTATTTGAACTCATAAACTATGCAGCCAGCATAGGATATGATTGTACCAAGGTACATTTCTCATTAGCTACTGAGATGGCCCAGTTTTGGGATGGATCCACTATCCTAGTTCTTCTTCCCCTACCTCGACAAAGCATGGGATGGCTCTGGCAGAGTGGACAAGACATTGTATCACCACGAAGCTCATAGTGATGGTTGTCGATTAGAGAAACACCCCAAGCCAAGAAGATATGTTGCACTTACAAGTTTTAAGCATGTTAAGTTTGGCATACAAAGTATTTATCATTATTGTTATTTCATTATGAGTTATGGTTATGTCTTTTGAGAAATATTATGCCATTCTATGTTACTATTTCGGCCATCTTACGTACCATACATTTCACATACTGACGTCCTTAGGACCTACATCATTTTATGATGCAAACGCAGGTGACAGAGTTCCTCAGCAACCGCTTCGTTGAGAACTAGACAACTTTCAATCATTAGTGAGGCCTCTTCTCAATCAGAGACTCTTGGGTTTATTTATGTTTTCTTTCAGTATTTTTATTTCAGTTCTGGCTACTTGGGGCCTGTCCCGGTAGTCCTTCTAAATAGTTTTAGTAGAGGTTCCATAGACTATATGTTAAATATTTTAGTTCATGTTTACTTCAATATGGATTGAGAACCTTTGCATTTTGGTTCATGCAGATAGTTATTGCTCTTATCTTGTTATTTTTATAGCCTACCACATTCATATAAATATTCCACTGAGTATGTTTCCAGGCCAAGTGGTTCACTTGGGACCAACAATAGTTCTGAGTGCTAGTTACATCTAGGGTGTAGGCTCGAGGGATGACAAACTTGGTATCATAGCACAGAGTTCAATAGTCCTAGGTAGTCTATGGTACCATGTCTAGTAGAGTCCGTATTATGGATGTGAAGAGTACCACATCTATAATAGGTTGGCTACGGGACATTAAGAAATGTCACCATTCATTGTTATTTTTTGTCCACGCTTCAGAGTGCTTCTCTGTTAAGTCCTTTCTAACTCGTGCGTTCACACCGTGTTTTCAGATCATGCCTCCTCGCAGAGCTAACAAGCCAGTAAGGGGCAGAGGGCGTCCAGCCAGGACAATTGTAAACCATCCTGGACGAACTTCTGAGGAACCTAGAGGTCCAGTTATGCCTGTGGAGCAGCCACAACAAGTAGATATCTCCAACGCTAAGCTTCGCCAAGCCATTCAGACTTTGGCTCAGGCGGTCACTACATAGGGAGGTCACCTGGGAGATGGCAGAAATGATGGGTCGAATAACACCAAGGTTTGGGAGTTTTTGAGGAGGAACCTACCAGAATTCACAGGGTCTAATATGAAAGAGGATGTTGAGAATTTCATTGAGGAGCTCCAGAAAGTGTTCCAGGTTATGCGTTGGTGTGATGCGGAGTGGGTTGGGTTGGCTGCCTACCAGCTCAAAGGGGTAGCTAGACTCTGGCTTGATCAGTGGAAAGGGAGGAGGGCAGATGGGGTACCAGTTGTTAGTTGGGCGGTGTTTGAGGAGGCCTTTTTGGGATAGTACTTTTCTCAGAGAGATTAGGCAGGCTAAGGTAAGGGAGTTTTTTAATTTGAAGTAGGAGAATATGAGTATACAGGAGTACAGCCTAAATTTTACTCAGCTATCCTGTTATGCTCCTACTATGGTGGCAAACATGCACACTAGGATGAATCTTTTTGTGTCAAGACTCTCTCGAATGACTAAGAGAGAGGGGCAGGAATGCGATGCTGATTGGGGATATGGATGTAGCCTCCTTGATGACATATGTACAACAAGTAGAAGAGGAGAAGACGCAGGATAGGGAAGAGGTTAGGAGCAAGAGGGCCAAGATATTAGGCCAGGAGACAATTAAGAGGAGGGCTGGAAACGAAAATCACTCATGTTTTCAGCCTAAGACAGCCGATCCAGTACCTTCATCCGCGAGTGCACCTTGTTACGGGCTTAGTCGTAATTCCAACAAATCGTGCGGCCTAGCAAACTTTCAATGCTCAAGTTGCTAGTCAGTCGAATTCTATTGCTTAGCGGAACTTTGAAAGACTAAGCAAAAGATTTTATGAAGGAACTAGGAAGATCTTGAGGAATAAAGAAAGAACTTTTTATTGGAGAACTTGAAAGCTTTACAATGCTTTGATTTACTTGTTTGCTTGTTGTTCTTCTTGATGAAAACGAGAAGCCTCAGGGGGTATTTATACTAGTCCCCTTCCTAAATGGACGGTTAGGATCAATTTGATCCAATGGCTACAAATGCTAGCCTAGAATCTTCCTACAAAAATATCTTGGATATTTACAATGCAAGAATTCTCTATACTAGCCTAGAGTCTTCTAGAAGCTCCCAGGACCTTTTTGCAAGCTCTACACATTTCTGAGGAATTCTAGAGAATTTCGGAGTGTTCCTACCTACTGTGGATGTTTTTGAAGCATATTTTGGGCAGAATTTGACCTACTCGTCACATTCTCCCCCACTCAATCTGACGACGTCCTCGGTGCATCCTCCTTGTAGGCTCGGATAAGGTCCTAGTTGTTCCACAGTGCCAGCTTATGTTCCTAGTTCACCTCGATGTCGGAAGATCACTTCTATTTGACAAAGTACTCGGTATAACTGGGATGAGTCCCCCATCTGGGAATGACCCAGTGCACAAGAATTTCTTCCATTTCTCGCTTCGGCACCGTGGTGATGGTTGTAGGTGCTCTCTTTGACTCACCCCGGCTTGGATCATCCTCGTCTTGATAGTACAGCTTCAGTAGGCTCACATGAAAATCAGGATGCATTTCCAAGTGCGAGGGTAGGGTCAAGCGGTAGGCTAGTTTGTCAATGCGTTAATGGTCCTTCATAACGCCTCACTAGCCCCTTGTGCACCTTAACCAATCTTATGCTTTGATAAGGAAGGAGCTTCACCACGACTAAATCTCTTTCCTCAAACTCCAAATGTCTTCTCTTATCATAGGACCATTTCTTCATTTTCTGCGCGGCCTTTGCTAAGTATGCTTTATCAAAGTCTGCTTTTTCATGCCATCCCTTGGCAAACTTGTATGCGGATGGATTTGGAACTTTATAACCAATGGCCATAGTTTGTGGCGTCATAGGTTGTTGTCCTGTTTCCAGCTCTATAGGACTCGCCCCAGTCAAGTCACTTTTCTGCAAATTTTATGAAAACTGGGTGATATCCAGAAGTTTAGCCCAATCCTTCTGGTTGGCACTAACGTAGTGCCGCAAGTATAGTTCCAGTAAAGCATTCACCCTCTCTGTTTGGCCATCCGTCTGTGGGTGAAAGCTTGTGGAAAAGTTGAGCTCTGACCCCAAGTTCTTGAAGAGCTCCATCCAGAATCTCCCGTGAAACGGGTGTCCCGGTCGCTGACTATGGTCTTCAGAATGCCCTAATATTTCACTATATGTTTGAATAATAGTCCGGCAGCATCCTCAGCATTGAATTTGGTCGGGACCGGTATGAATACTCTGTACTTGCTGAATTGGTCCACGACGATCATAATGTTGTTGCACCCTTCGGATTTTGACATGCATATGATAAAGTCCATGGAAATACTTTCCCATGGTTTCTCCGCAATAGGCAATGGCTACAATAGACTGGCTGCAGGATGTTGTTCCACTTTGTCTTGCTGGCACATAAGACAAGTCTTTACATAGAGCTCAACATCATCCCTCATCTAGGCTAGTAGTTAGCTCACTCGATGAGTGTCATCGTCCTTCGTGCTCCAAGGTGACCTGCCCACCTCGATTCATGGCACTCTTCGATGATTTCCTTTCTCAAACCTCCCTATTTCGGCACGTATACCCAGTTTCCCTTAGTGAGTAGCAACCCATCCTCAAGCCAAAACTGGCGCGTCTTCCCGTGACTTGCCAGGCCCAATAAATTCTTGGCTTGCGCGTCTTGCTCCAACACCTTCTTTATACGATCGACCATAGGGAAACTTGGGCTTGTGATAGAGCAAGTTCGGCCTTTCTACTTAGTGCATTAGCCACAACATTCCCCTTGCCTAGCTTGTACTCCATCGCGAAGTCAAACTCGGCTAAGAAGGCCTGCCACCTGACTTGCTTCGGTGTCGGCTTCTTTTACTTAAGTAAGTATCTTGTGGCAACATTATCTGTCTTTACCACGAACTTAGTGCCCAGCAGATAATGTCTTCACGTCCTCAGACAGTGTACCACAGCTGTCATCTCCTTCTCTTGGACTGTGTATTACTACTCTACATCATTAAGCTTATGCCTTTCGAAGCCACTAGATGCCCTTCTTGCATAATGATGCCTCCCAAGACAATATCCAAGGCATCTGTCTGCACCTCGTAAGGTTTGGTGTAGTCGGGCAAGACCAACATCGGCTCCTGGATAACAGCTTCCTTCAGCGATTCGAATGCTGCTCGGCACTTCTCATTCTATTCCCAGGTCTGGTTCTTCTTCAGCAGATCCATGAGGGAGCGACTATAGCAGAATAGCCCTTGATGAACTTCCTGAAATAATTGGCCAATCCAAGGAAAGATTGAAGTTCTGGAACCTTCTTTAGTGGCTCTCATTCTTGTGTTGCGTGGACCTTAGACTCGTCCATCCAAGTTTACCCTCTCTGTCGATGTGTCCCAAGAAGGAGACTTCTCGTTGAGCAAATACACACTTCTCCTTCTTGACATACAACTCGTTCTCTCGGAGTACTTGGAAGACTTGTCTCAGATGATTTACATTATCTTCCAGAGTGTTGCTATATATGTCAATGTCATCCAAGTACACCACCATGAACTTATCTAAGAACGATCGTAGGATACGATTCATGAGGGTGCAAAACATTGCTGGTGCATTTGTGAGTCCAAAAGGCATCACTAGGAATTCATAGGAACCATACCTCATGATGCATGTGGTCTTCGGTTCATCCCCCTCAGCAATCCTCAATTTGATAGTATATGGACTGTAGATCTAACTTGGTAAACCACCGTTCTTGACCAAGTTAATTAAAGAGATCGGCAATAAGTGGGATCGGGTACTTGTTCTTAACCGTGATCTTGTTGAGCGCCCGATAGTCGAGGCATAACCGGAGTGATCCATCATGCTTCCTATGGAATAAGACCGGTGCCCCATAGGGCACTTTTGATGGACGAATATAGCCCATGTCCATCATTTTCTTCAACTGCCTCCGTAATTCTTCAAGCTCCAGCGGCGCCATACGGTATTGCATTGCCGTAGACGGAGTGGCACCTGGTACCAACTCTATCTTGTGGTCCACCTCCCTTTTTGGTGGTAACCTCTTTGGTAGCTCGGGCGGCCTCACGTCCTTGAACTCCTCCATGACGTGCTTAACTCCTCTAGGCAGTTCTTCAGCTGGAGGAACGACAACTTCTTCCTTCAAGGCTACGAGGTAGGTTGGCTCCTCCTTCTTAACCCCTTTGGCAAGTTGCATCAGTGAGATCTGCTACTCTTAGAATCGAGTTTCCCGCTCTAGTGGGACTAGATGAGTGTTCCCTTCCTCCAAGATACACAGTGAGTTCGCAAAGGGAATTGGGATGACCTTGACTTGGTCCATGAACTTAATACCCAAGATAAATGGATAATCGTCCATGGTTACGATGGAGAAATTAATGTGGCCATTCCAATTTCCTAAGCTGACCTTTATGTTCTGGGCAACTCCAAAGGTTTTGATCAGTGTAGAATTGACTCCTTTAAGCCAACCGCATCCTTTCTCGTATCGAATGCCTATCTTCTTGTCCTCCTGCAGGGTGAGGAAGTTGTTGTCATCTCCCGTGTCAACTAGTACCTTCACGGTGTGCTCTTCGATCTTGGCTTCCGCAAATAACCTCCCATTCTTTTCATTCTTAGGAACCTACACTTTCACCTTGATTGCACTGAGGAGTCATAGGGACTCCATCTTCACTTTCTCTTGTTCGTGCTCCTCGATTAAGGCCGAGAGTTTGCTCTTTTTGGGGCATTCCCTTGCCTTGTGTGGCCCTTCACAAAAGAAGCAGCTAATCGGGGGTCTTTCTCTAGCGTTATGCTCCTTGGATCCCTTTGCCTTCTTTGTTGTCTCCTTACTATGATGTAGGTCTCCCCCACTCTTTCCTTTGCCGCCCTTGTCCCTTAGTTTAGGTTTCTCCACTTTCCTAAACTTAATAAGGGACTCGACAATAGAGATAACAGTGGTCAAGTCTTGAGCTCCTTGTCTATAGATCCCAAGCCTAGCCCACTGTTGTAACCCATCCATGAAGGCAAAGAAAGATTCCTTATAGGGATAGTTAGGGATCTCAAGAAGTACCTCAGTAAACTCCTTCACATACTCCCATGTGCTTCCTTTGTGCTGCAATCACCTCAGCTTGCCATGAGCCTCTCTTCCACATTGCTGGGGTAGAACTGCTTCTTGAGTTCTGCCCTGAATTCCGGCCAAGTGCTAATAGAGCAGGTGCCTCTTTCTGTGTCCCCCTGTTTCCTTCTCCACCACACCATCGCAGTGTCTTCTAGGTAGAGACTAGTGATATCCACCTTTAGGGCTTCGTCGATCATGGCGAGAGCCCTAAAGTACTGCTCTATACTCCAGATAAAATTATCTAGTTCCTTTGCATTTCTTGACCCTTTAAAAGACTTGGGTTATGGAACATCCAACTTGGAAAGAGTAGTCCTTACCTCGGAAGTTGACAGATTCCCTTAGGCAAGAGCCCTTTTGCATAGGTTAAGCTCCTCTTCCATGCTCTCCATCTTGTGCAAAAGCCTCCCTAGCTCTTCCCACATTGAAGAAATCTCTGCCTTATGTGTCTCTTCCACGGCCTTCACATTGTCAAGACACTGGGCCAGGACTTGATTCATGGCAGATTGCATCTCCTCCCGCAATTCGTCTAGGCCTTATTCAACCTCCTCAAACTTCTAGTCAACCTCCTCGAACTTCCCCTGCCCGTCGATTATGGCCAATTCCACCTTAGCTATCCGTTTCTCAAACTTCACCATGGCCTCCCTGGATTGAGACCTCTGGCCCCTAGATTTCTCCTTGCCAACTTGGGTGATCTCGCTTCCGCCTTCCATTCCTCTTGATGTTCTGACAATCTTCGAACCTTGGCTCTGATACCAACTGTCACATACTTAGTCGTAATTCCAACAAACTGTGCAGCCTAGCAAACTTTCAACGCTCAAGTTGCTAGTCAGCCTCAATCTAATGCTTAGCAGAACTTTGAAAGACTAAGCAAAAGACTTTATGAAGGAACTAGGAAGATCTTGAGGAACAATGAAAGAACTCTATATTAGAGAACTTGAAAGCTTTACAATGCTTTGATTTGCTTGTTTTGCTTGTTTGCTTGTTGTTCTTCTTGATGAAAATGAGAAGCCTAAGGGGGTATTTATACTAGTCCTCTTCTTAAATGGATGGCTAGGATCAATTTGATCCAACGACTACAAATACTAGCCTAGAATCTTCCTACAAAAATATCTTGGATATTTATAAGGCAAGAATTCTCTATACTAGCCTAGAGTCTTCTAGAAGCTCCCAGGGCCTTCTTGCAAGCTCTACACGTTTCTAAGGAATTCTAGAGAATTCCAAAGTGCTCCTGCCTGCTGTGGACATTTTTGAAGCATATTTTAGGCAGAATTTGACCTGCTCGTCACAACCTACACCGAGAGTCAGGAGTGAGTAGGTATCAAAGCACTTCAGGTTCTTGGGTAGCCAATCACAGGGTAGCATAGCTCAAGGATTAAACTGTTAACCTACTTGTGGTAAGTGTGGTAGGTCTCATCATAGAGAGTGCCTTTTGGGCACAAATGGTTGTTTCAAATATGGTCAGGTGGGGCACTTCTTGAAGGATTTCCCTATGAGGAAGCAAAATATGAGAGATAACAGATCACAAACAGTTTCTTCAGCATTGCAGGGTAAGCCACCTCCCAGGGGCACTACAGTAGGAACAAGTGGGGGCACAAATCGGTTGTATGCCATGGGCACCAGACAGGAGTAGGAGAACTCACTAGATGTGGTTGCGGTTATGCTTAAAATCTTTACTTATGATGTCTATGCATTATTAGACCCAGGAGCGACATTGTCATTAGTAACCCTATATGTAGCTATGAAGTTTGGGCTCAATCCAAAATGCCTTATCAAGCCTTTTAGTGTTTCTACTCCTACTGGAGAGTCTATTTTAGCCCAAAGAATCTATAGGGGTTGTCCATTCTCTATTTATCATAAGACTGTTGTAGCTGATTTGGTAGAGTTAGACATGGTAGATTTTGATATCATCCTAGGCAAGGATTGGCTTCATGCTAGGTATGCCTCCATAGATTGCAGAACCAGAGTAGTCAAATTTCAAGTTCCTAACGAACCAGTCTTAGGTTGGAGGGTAGCTTAGTTTTTCCTAAGGGTCAGTTTGTCTCATATCTCAAAGCCAGAAAGTTAATTTCCAAAGGTGTATATACCACCTAGTCAGAGTTCAGGATTCTCGTGTCGAGGCACCATCTCTTCAGTCTGTCCTGGTTGTGAATGAGTTCCCAGAAGTCTTTCCTGAGGATCTTCCCGGAGTCTCTACTGACAGGGAGATAGACTTTGGGATAGATTCTTCCAAATATGCAACCCATATCTATTCCTCCATATCGGATGGCTCCTTTGGAGCTAAAAGAGTTAAAGTTGCAGTTGGAAGATCTCTTCGATAAAGGTTTCATTATACCAAGCATCTCATCTTAGGGTGCTCCAATTCTCTTCGTGTATAAGAAGGATGGTTCTCTTTGAATGTACATAGATTACCGTCAGTTGAATAAGGTCACCATAAAGAACACTCTTCCCTGAATTTTTGACTTATTCGACTAACTTCAGGGTGCTACCTATTTTTCCCAGATAGATCTCAGATCTGGGTATCATCATCTTAAAGTTAGAGAGAGACATCCCTAAGACAGCTTTTAGAAACTGCTATAATCATTATGAGTTTTTGGCTATATCCTTCGGGCTGATGAATGCACTTGCATCTGTGGCATTTTTCGGGCATATTGTGTCTGGTGAAAGTATCCAAGTTGATTCCCAAAAGATTGAGGCAGTAAATAATTGAACAAGGCCCATAACTCCCATAAAGATAAGGAGTTTCTTGGGCTTGATAGGTTACTACAGACAGTTTGTAGAAGGGTTTTCTTCTATCTCAGCTCCCTTGACTAAGCTGACTCAGAAGAAGACTAAGTTCGAATGGTCAGAAGCTTATGAGAAGAGTTTCAAGAGTTGAAGACTAGGCTGACCACAATACCTGTCTTATCCTTACCAGAGAGAGTTGATGACTTTGTGGTATATTGTGATGCTTCCAGAGTTGGCTTGGGTTGTGTATTGAGGCAGAGAAGCAAGGAGATAGCATGTGCCTCCAAGTGTTTGCTCTGAAGATCTGGAGACACTATCTATATGGTAGGGCATGGATGTATTCACGGACTACAAGAGCTTGCAGTACGTATTTCGCCAAAAGGAGCAGAATTTGAGGTAGGGGAGTTGGTTGGAGCTACTAAAAGACTATGATATGAGTATCCTCTATCATCCAGGTAAATCTAATATAGTTGTTGATGCTCTTAGTAGGGTGACCATGGGGAGCACAACCTATGTTGAGGATGAAAATAAAGAGTTAGCCAAGGAGGTTCACAGACTAGACCGTTTTGGGGTGCATATTTAAGATTTTGACGACTGTGGGGCCATTGTCAGAAATGGGTCAGAGTCATCCTTAGTGGTAGATGTGAAAGAAAAACAAGATAGGTATCCCATCCTTCTCCAATTGAAAGAAGATGTTCAAAAGCAGAAAGTATTAGTGTTCTCAAAAGGAGGAGATGGTATCCTGAGATACCAAGGCAGATTGTGTATGCCAAGTGTTTACAGCCTTAGAGATAAGATCTAGGCAAGCTCAGAATGCCAGATACTCGATCTACCCTGGTGTAACAAAGATGTATAGAGATTTGTGAGAAGTATATTGGTAGGGTGGTATGAAGAAGGACATTCCAGAGTTTGTATCTAGATGCCCAAATTGCTAGCATGTTAAGGTAGAGCACCAAAAGCCTTGTGGTGTAGCCCAGAACATAGAGATTCCAGAATGAAAATGGGAGAAGATTAACATGGACTTCATAACAGGCTTACCATGATCCCATAGACATCATGATTCGATATAGGTCATAGTAGATAGAATGACCAAGTCAGCTCACTTTCTACTTGTCAAGACGATTAATACAGTTGAGGATTATACCAAACTTTATCTTAAGGAGACTTTCGGTTGCAGGGGGTCCCTATATCTATAATTTTAGATAGATAAAATCAGTTTATAGCATAATTTTAGAAGTCCTTTCAGAAGGGACTAGGTATGAAGGTGAATCTTAGTATAACTTTTCATCCGTAGACAGACGAGCAAGTAGAGCGAACTATATAGACCTTGGAAGATATGTTGAGGGTGTGCGTGATAGACTATAAAGGTAATTGGGCTGATCATTTTTTCTTGATTGAGTTATCTTATAATAATAGCTTTCAAGCCAACATACAGATGGCACCGCATGAGGCCCTTTACAGGAGAAGGTGTAGATCACCTATCGGGTGGTTTGAGGTTGGTGAGGCAAGGTTGATAGGATCTGATCTAGTCCATCAGACTATGATAAAAGTGAAGATTATCCAAAAAAAGGCTCAAGACAACTCAGAACCAACAAAAGTCTTACACGGATGTTAGAAGGAGAGACTTAGAGTTTGAGGTAGGCGATTAGGTGTACCAGAAGGTATCTCCAATGAAAGGGATCATGAGATTTGGGAAAAAGGGGAAGCTTAGCCCATGATATATTGGGCCTTACCAGATCCTGAGAAGAGTGGGTAGCGTTGCTTATAAGCTAGATTTACCAACAGAATTAAGTGTTATACATTTGTTATTTCATTTTGCCATGATTAAGAAGTGCTTGGGAGATCCCTCTCTAGTTGTCCCGATTGAAAGTGTTGAAATTAAGGATAATTTGTCATAAGAAGAGATTCCAATGCAAATATTAGACTGGCAAGTTCGTAAATTGAGGACCAAGTAGATTGCTTCAGTGAACGTTTTGAAGAGGAATCAATTTGTTGAAGAGGCTACATGGGAGGCGGAGGAAAATATGAAAGCCAAGTATCCACACTTGTTCATTGGCCTAAATGAGGAACTTGAAGGTAAACTTCCATAAACCATCTTGAGGATTTATGTTTGATAAGTTCAAAAATCTTGTGATTTGAGCTAGCTTTTGTTCATATCATTATCATTCGAGGATGAATGATCCCAAGGGGAAGGTACTGTAACACTGGATGAAAAGACTAAAGTACCCTTAGAATTGACCTTGCGCAAAATGCATCTTCCAATTCTTCGTTTGCAAATCTGACACCGAATTTGCTATCAGTGCGAAAAACTAAGTTGGAAAATGGTCTCGCCTCGATTTTAATGTGACCGAGTCAAATTAATTTTTTCCAAAAAATTCATAAAACAGTAAGCTTTCTGCGTCCCTTCCATGACATGCTAGGGACATCGAATCACACTTATTATTTTTTTGAAATTTTGAAAAATCTGAGAATTTACGAATACCAGTCATTTACACTATGGTGTGACGCGCACCTATACAAGAATGAGTTGTTTCTTTTCTTTTAGTTGGAAAGGGTAGTTTTGAACTTTTTCACCCCCATAATCCTAAATTAGTCAGTTTTTAGTTGAATTTAGGCCCTAAATGCTTATTTTACACCTTCATTCTTTCAAAAACGCTCTCAAGAGACTCAAGAAAATCAACATCGTAATAGGGCTCAAGAATTATTTCCAATTCTTCAAGAATTCTTTTCCCAGGTATGTAAGGACACTCTAAAACCATTTTTGAGAATATTTTAGAAAACATAACTTAGTTTTATCCAAGAAGTTTCAAGCACGAGTTAAGAATAAATTCGTGTAATTTATGTGAAGTTCAGTAAATTCTCAATTTTTACGTTTAGATTCTTGATAAAGTATGATGATTCTTGATTCTTTACTTGTTATATATAGTATTGAAACCAAGATTTATAGTTAAGAACGATCTCCTAAATATTTCCTGCGGGTCTCATGAACACCTATAAGTCCTATAGCTTTGAGATAAACTAAATATTCATTTTCTTGAACTATGCTTTCATGTTTGTTGAGTAACCTATACGTTTGAGAATATTTGAGAAGATATTAGTTTTCAGCCAAGTTAAAGAATTCATTTGAGAAAGCTAAGTAGTATGTTAGGTTAAGTCCCCGAGAGATCAGATTTTAAGAATTTCAAATCTTTAAGTATGAGCTATATAAAAGTTTCTTGGGAGTAGCATTGAGCACCGATATGAGTGAGAGTAGAATTAATTACTTGAAGTCATAAACTATGTAGCCAACATAGGATAGGATTGTACAAAGGTACATTCCTCATTAGCCACTGAGATGGCCCAATTTTGGGATGGATCCACTCCCCTAGTCCTTCGTCCCCTACCCCGACAAAGTACGGGATGACTCTGGCAGCATGGGCAAGACGTTGTATCACCACAAAGCTCATAGTGGTGGTTGTCGGTTAGAGAAACTCCCCAATCCAAGAAAATATGTTGCACTTAAAAGTTTTTAGCATGCTAATTTCTACATACAAAGTATTTATTATTATTATTATCATTTCATTATTAGTTATGGTTATGTCTTTTGAGAAATATTATGTTATTCTGAGTTATTATTTTGGCCATTTTACATACCGTATAGTCCACGTATTGACGTCCTTAGGACCTACATCATTTTATAATGCAGACTTAGGTGACAGAGTTCCTCAGCAGCTACTTCGTTAAGAACTAGACAACTTCCGGTCATTGGTGTGGCCTCTTCTCAAGTAGAGGCTCTTGGGCTTACTTATGTTTTCTTTCAGTATTTATTATAGTTCTGACTACTTGGAACCTGTCCTGATAGTCCTGTTAGACCCCGTAAATTGCTAACTGGAGGTCAATTATTAATTCGGAAAATTGTTGGGAGTGAGGTACATTTTAAAG
>JAOTQR010014216.1:0-17730 GCA_025774065.1 Solanum ossicruentum
TACATATTTTTCATATATTTTATAATCACATACTTACTTATTACTTTTTATAATTGTTCAAAACTCATTCCAAAATAATTTTTAGTTCATTAATTATCTTAGTTTAATTAAAAATTATTTTAGAAATTAATTAGTCATTAATTAAGAGTAACCCCTAGATCTTAAGCTAAAACCTGAGTCTTCCTCGTACGCGTACGGGATCAACCTGATGACTTCTAATACTGTGGGTCAATTCTTAAGTTTTCAAAGTGGATTACGTGTGGTTTGGGATCATAAGACATCTCTTACATCAAATCAAGATCAAAGGATTCCAATCGGCTAAGTTTCGGTAAATTCGTATATGGGTAAACTTCAAATCGTAATATCTTTTAGCACATAATGAATTAGATGATCCACTATGTACTTAATTTATAGATCTTTGAATTAGATTTTCAGTGCATCTAATGTTGTCATATTCCGTTTTTGGAGTAACAAGTTATGACCATTTTATTAGACCTGTCTGGCCTATCAAAAAGGTGACTATCAATTTGACAGCCAGATGGCCTCGAAAAGCTTAAGAAACTATCAAGAAGGGCTATTTGAATGCCCCATTTGGTGTACCACCAAATGATTTGGGATACCACTGAAAGATTCGGAGGTAGGACACTTGGACCGCCGATTGTGATGCCAGAACACATCAAAATGTCATTTTATGGATTTATAATGATATGTTTACATTCCCAAAAGGGGTTTTCAACTCATTTAACCTAAATAAACCTTCATAGGCCTATTTGTATGCCCAATTAACCTTCCCCTTCATTTATTCCAAATTTTTCTCTCAAGGAAGAAGACCAAATCCTCCATGAAGAACACGCTTCAATTTCTTCCACTCTTTTCATCAAATTCAAGATTTTCTTCAACTTTCTTCTCTACTTTGCTCTAAGGTATGTGAGTTTCTTCATCCATGGGTCCTTCCACCCATGGAGTCCAAAATCCTTTCAACCCAATCTTTAATTTTAAGGTTTATTTTATTACGAGTACTTTCTATTCCTTATTATATGCGTCATTCATGTTAGAAATTATTATTTATTGATTTTAAATGCATAAAATGAGTGAGTATTTATAAATCCTTGACATTACTACATTGGATTGATGATTTCTTAAATGAGTCTCGTTAAATGCTTACCCAAATGCTATATTTTGATCTAAATCAAGAATATTATGTTCAAATGAGTATTTATTGCCATCCAATTGCATGAATTGATGGATTTTAAAAAATGCCCTACCTTAATTATTATGGGTCTTCGAATCTCATCATGAGATATTTAAATTATGGTTTTGAATAATATATTCTCATGATAAGTATTCGAGTTTATAAACATTATGAATGATTATGGGCTTCTATGCATGTTATAAATTAATGGAAAATCCTATGAATGTTATGCAAGATCATGAGCCATTTGATGTTATGTTACACCCTCTAATAAAAGGAAAATGCTCATTTGAAGGGGTCAAAAATGTTAATGATCTACTCCTACTATGTTATTATGCTTTACGAGTTATTCATGTCATAATTATGCTTATGTTATGTATTCCATGGGACTAGACTTAGCACTGAATGAGATTTAGAATGGGGGACTATCCAAAGGGTCCTTATATAAAGCTATACTTCCTATAACTATATGCCATGATAGGTTATTATTATTTTCCCTTAATGTTCTTACACTAGTGGATCAAACTAGGCAAAGTTACCCACAATGTGGGGCATAGTATACCTTGGAAAGTAGACTGCATTTTCTGGTGTGGAGGCAACATCAAGATTTCAAGTAGTAGCTCGCACGATCTTAATATCGGTTAAGGTCTCTTCCCACATATCTATGCTATGTTATGAGATTATGTTTACATTCCATGAATATGTATGATTATGCATGTCATCTATTATGGCTTATGATCTTTAGTTGCATTGCACACCACATACTTAGTGCATTCTAAGTATTAACGCATACTTTTTGTCTACATGATCTAACCATGTAGGGACTGGAGTTCCTATCCATCCACCTCCTCGTGGATAGAATGATCTATTGAAGACTTGCTTGTGCTGAGTCCACCATTCGAGGATAATACCCATTTTCTATCTTGCGTATGTTAAAATATTATTATATTGTTACTTTTCTTTTGAGGGTGAGCTCGGGACATGTCTTGGCGACCATCCCACTATGATTAGAGATATTTTTGGATGACATGATATTTATGATTTATGCGACACTTATATAACTATGGAGATTTTCCCGTAGTCCTTACCCAATGTTTTGTCGTTGCTTGTGGTGTATTGGAAAGTTAGTGAAATTCCTAAGTGTCTACTTCCCATAAGTGTGTCCCATGCTCTATTTTCCTTAGATTTTTACTTGATGTTATTGAATGATGGAAATTCTTTATCCCTTGTCCCTATAGAGTGCGTCCTAAGACCCAAATCCCCTTAGTACTAATTGTTGATGATTGTTCCATGCTTCTTAACCAAGGATGTACTTGCATATGTTATAGAGGCTTGTTTGGGGGTACCCTTAGGTTCCTTATTCTCCATGACAAACCTAGGCCTTGGCTTAGATCTTGACAAACTTGGTATTAGCGCACTAGGTTTAAAATAGGCCTCGAAAAGCAAATGTACCGTATCGAGTAGAGTCTTGCTTATAGTTGTGAAGCGTGCCATAATTATTAATAGAAGGCCTTAGATATTTAGGAAATGACTCACTTTTTCGTGATCTATGTCGTGCAATAGAGACAAATCCTCTAAGTTTTATTCCTGATTCCTATCCTTTACGTTTTAGAATATGTCTCGAACCCATCAAAATGGTGGACAAGATGGCAACCATCCCTTGCTTGATGATCAATTTTCGAGCATGGACATATCTAATACAGAGTTTCACAACGTCATTTGATTATTGAACAAAGTTGTAACTGCTCAACTAAATCAACAGGCGGATACCCTCGGGACTATATGTGACAAGAAGGGGGACAGGGAGGCCAAGAATGCCCAAGTTAATGGTGCTTCACCTTCTGTTAGTGTTTCATGCTCAAGTTCAACATAGAAAGATGTCTTTTGCCCATTTGTCAAGGGTGTGGCAAGAAGCATCAAGTGAAGTTTTTAGCAGGAATAGATGGTTATTTTAAGTGTGATAGTATTAGACGTAAGATGAAGGCTTGTCCAATGACCTACGAGGAAGGGAGAAAAAGGGCTTAATGTGAAGGTGGACTTCCACATACTATGCTCGATGGTAATGGTCGTTTCCAACTAGGCCAACTAACATCTTAAGTTTATCGCCAAAGGTTGGCTAAGGATAGGGTGCCCACCCATAAGTCTCAAGTTAGTGGTGCTAAGTGTGCGGATTCTTCTATTCCTAAGTGCCATGGTATGAGAAGAACTATGGAGTTATTTTCCGAAGAGGATCAGGTACTTATTTTGGTTATCTTAAAATAGGGACAAAACCCTCGAGTGTCCTATTGTTGCTACCAAATGTAGGGAAGGGTGTTCTTAAGGTCAAATTGTTCCAAGAGGGAAAGCGCAAGGAGATGCCCAAACTCTAGGAAGTGGCCCACATAGTGATCGATTTTATGCTTTACATGTTGGGCAAGAGGTTAAGGAGATTCCCAATGTTATCACCAATGTGCTAAAGGTTTATAATTATGATGTGTATGCTTTATTGGTTTCGGGTTCGACTTTATCTTTCATTACCCCATTCATTGCTAGTAGGTTTGGTATGTGTCCCAAATTGTTAGGTTAACCATTTTTAGTGTATACTCTCATTGGTGAGTCTATTACTCCTAAAAGAGTCTATAGTGATTGCCCTATGTCCATATTGCATAAAGTTTTTCATTATGGTTTTGTTGAACTTGACATGGTAGATTTTGACATTTAAAGTGCATAGTATGTCATAAAATCCATCATAATATCAAACCTCAACGGTATTCAAGCATAATCAAATTGTTACTTGAAAATTCCAACTTAAATCATATATATAATGCATGCATGACAGGATTTACCCATGAAGAATTCAACCTTAAAAATCATGAAATTTGGTAAAGGAGAAGGATTAGCCTCATGGGTGGAAGAGTCTCCATGAATGAAGCCCACATACCTTTAACTTGAGACTTTCTTGAAGGAAAAATGAAGACTTGGGGCTTCACTTCAGTCCATGAGATCCAAATCAAGCTCTTAAAAAGCTTGAGATTGAATGGAGGATTTTTTTTTTTGGAAGGATTTTGGAGAGGATTAGGGCTAGAAAATGGCTTACAATAGTGTATGTGAGTAATATGAGTTGAAAACCTAGCTTGGGAAAATATAAGTATCTTATCAAGGTCAAAAGTTGATGTTTCGGAGCATCCCGCAGGCAAAATCAGCGGTCCAAAGGTCCCATCGCCGAAGATTCGACGGTACACCAAATGGGACCTTTAGCTCACCCTTTTTGATAGTTTTTGAAACTTTTCGGAGCGATTCGGTGACCTATTCGGTGATGCCCTGAATGCATTAGGAGGTCAAACTGATCGTCGCCCTTTTGACAACTCAAACAGGCTTCAGTAAAATGGTCATATACTCCGAACTCGGAGTGAGGTGAAATGAGATGTATTTGAAAGCTAATTCAAAGACCTACAATTTGGTATGTAATGGGTCACTAATTCATTATATACTAAGAGATATGCCTATTTAAAGTTGATCCTTATACGAATTCACACAGAAACTTATCTGATTAGAATCATTTGGTCTTGGCTTGATGTAAGAGATGTCTCATGACCCAAGCCACATGTAATTAACTTTGAATACCTAGAAATTTATCCCACCCCATTTGAAGTCATCAAGTTGAGCCTATACACGTACAAGAAATGACTCGGTTCCTAGCTTAAGATCTAGGGTGTTACAATATCTCCCCGTTAGGAGCATTCATCCTCGAATATGATGGAAACATGCGTGAAAAGATTAACAAGAAAATATTCAGCCCTAAAATAAATGAATCAATGCAACATAAATAGTATTTTTCATAAAATCTCAAACTTCTGCATCAAATATCATTAAAACATGTCATTATGAGTATGTATGTATACAATATGATATAGAAGGGTTGAAGTACAAGACTTGACACCTTTGATAAAATTAACTTATTACCTTAGGCTTGATTAGAGTTTAGGAGATAAGATATTGCTTCTTCATGTCTGCTTCAGCCTCCCAAGTGGCACTTTCAACTTATTGATTCCTCCAAAGAACCTTGGCAGATGCCACATCTTTGTTTCTTAACCTCTTCACTTGCCTATCTAATATGTCCACTGGGACTTCCTCATAAGTCAAGATATCTTCTACAATACCCACCACATCCAAAGGAACTATAGAACTTGGTTCACCTACACACTTCCTCAATATAGATACATGGATGTCTAGATGAACCATACTCAACTCCATAGGCAACTCCAATTTATAGGTAACCTTGCTAATTCTTCTCAAAATTCTATAAAGGTTTACAAACCTTGGGATCAACTTCCCTTTTTACCAAACTAGACCACTCCCTTCATGGGTGAGACCTTCAAGTATACTCAATCGTCAATATTAAACTCAAGATCTCTCCCCCTCATATTGGAGTAGGAATTTTTCCTACTTTGAGCGGTTTTCAATCTCTCCCTTATCAACCTGACCTTTTCCAAAGCCTCCATGACCAAATTCAGACCTAATAAGGTATTTTCCCCCACATCAAACTACCCAACCAGAGACCTACAATGTCTACCAAATAAATCTTTAAAGGAAGTCATTCCAATGCTAGAGATAGCTATTATTGTAAGCAAATCAATGAGTGGAAGATGCTCATCCCAGCTACCCTTGAACTCCAAAACACAAGCCCTAAACATATCTGCAATAGTTTGAATGGTCTTTTTGGCTTGACCATCCGTTTAAGGATGAAAGGCCGTGCTAAGCTTGGCTTTTATACCAAGATCCTTTTAGAACGATCTCCAAAAATGGGAAGTGAATTGAGCACCACAATCAAAAGTAATAGACAATGGTACACTGTATAACCTAACCTACTCATCAATATATAGCTTGGCATAATCTTCAGAACCATGTGTTGTTTTAACTGGTAAGAAATGAGCCGATTTTGTCATTCTATCAATAATTACCCAAATAGAATCAAAGTTTTTTCTTGTCTTTTGTAAACCAATCACAAAATCCATATTGATCTCTTTCCACTTCCTAGTAGGAATCTCTATGTCTTGGGCTAGGCCTCTCAACCTTTAATTTTTGGCTTTGACTTGTTAGAACTTGTGACAATCGGCTACAAATTGGCAATATCTATTTACTTCCTCAAATCTCTATACATCTTTGTCGATCTGGGGAAAATAGAGTAGGATGAATTATGTGCCTCTTTCAAAATCATGCCCCTCGATTCATCAACATTAGGCATACACAACCTACTTCGGTATCTAAAGAAACCATCTCCCCCTCCGGAGAAAG
The DNA here is from genome assembly GCA_025774065.1 of Solanum ossicruentum. Taxonomy (NCBI): domain Eukaryota; kingdom Viridiplantae; phylum Streptophyta; class Magnoliopsida; order Solanales; family Solanaceae; genus Solanum; species Solanum ossicruentum. Next base: position 6,467 of record JAOTQR010014216.1, read on the forward strand.
CCTCCACCTTACCATCCTTCACTGGCTTTCAATTCTAGCAAAGCGGGGTGAGGTCTTGTTTAGATTTGACCTCTTCAATCAAAGAAGGTTTCGAACCATCAGCAACCACCACACCTCCATTTTCAACTTCATTCAACCTGACACATTACCTAGCTAACCAGTAAGCTCCCTAATCCTTTCTTGCCATCTTTAATAAGAGTTGTACTCCAACTAGACACTCTACCTAGGGCATCGACCACAACATTAGCCTTGCTGGGATGATAATGCATACTCATATCATAATCCTTAAGGAGTTTCATCCACGTTCTTTACCTCAAATTAAGATCCCTTCAAGTGAACACATATTAAGACTCTTGTGGTCAGTGAACACCTCTACATGTACCCCATATAAATAATGACGCCATATTTTCAAATCAAACATCACGACCACTAATTAAAGATCATGGGTAGGATAGTTATGTTCATGCATCTTTAGTTATCTAGAAGAATAGGCTATGACTTTGCCACTTTGCATCAAAGTACACCCCAAACCAATCTTTGAAGCATCACAATAAACCACAAACCCTTCTAACCCTTCTGGTAGAGAGAAAATAGGAGCGGAGGTGATCTTGTCCTTCAAATTTTGAAAACTCTTCACATATACATCAGTCCAAACATATTTTTCCTTCTTTTGTGTCAATTTTGTCAAAGGGGAAGCAATTGAAGAGAAGCCATTCACAAACCTCTAGTGGTACCATGTTAAGCCCATGAAACTCCTAATATCCATTGGACCCAAAGGCCTAGGCTAATTTTTTATCACTTCCGTATTCTTATGGTCCACTTTAGTTCCATAGCCCGATAGTACATGCTCTAGGAATGCTACTTTCAACCAAAATTCACACTTATCAAGTTTTGCAAACAACCTCTCATCCCCCAAAGTTTGCAACATTACCGTCAATTACTTCACATGCTCTTCTTCACTTCAAGAGTAACCAAAATGTCATCAATGAATACAACCACAAACATATCAAGGTAGGGTTTAAAGACCCTATTCATAAGATCCATAAATATCACCAATGCATTAGTTAATCCAAATGACATCACCACAAATACAAAATACTCATATCTAGTCCGCAAAACCATCTTGGAAATATTACACTCCCTCACCCTCATTTGGTGGTATCTATACCGATGATCAATTTTATAAAAATGACAAGCCCCTTGTAGTTGATCAAATAGGTCATCTTTTTGGCAGGAAATACTTGTTCTTTATGGTTACCTTATTGAGTTGTCAGTAGTTGATCCAAATTCTAAGGGAGTCATCCTTATTCCTTACAAATAACATTGGTGCATCCCATGGTGACTTGCTAGACCTTATAAAACCCTTTTCCAATAAATCGTTCAATTGGTCCTTCTACTCCTTTAACTCTGTTAGGGTCATATGGTAAGAGGGAATGCAAATGGGTTGTTATCGGGGAGAAGGTTCATGCCAAAATATATTTCTCTTTCAGGAGGAACACCAGGAAAATTATTGGGAAAGGCATCAAGAAACTTGGTGATCACCAAAATTGGCTCAAAAGGAGGGACTTTAGACTTAAAATCCTTAACCCTTATAAGATGGTAAATACAACCCTTAGAAATCAATCTCCGAGCCTTAAGACCAGAAATAAACATACCCTTAACCATCAAATTATGACATTCCCACTCAAAGATAGGCTCATTAGGAATTTAAAACTTAACATTGCGGGTTCTAATCAATGGAAGTATGATATGCGTGTAACCAATCCACCAAAGAATGATATCAAAATCTACCATTTCAAGGTCAACAAAATAACAGGGCAAGACTCTGTGCATTATACACATGAGGCAACCCCTATAGACTCTTCTAGCAATAATAGACTAAACAACGGGGGTGCCTCAAAGGGTTCACGCAATAATTCGGGACACACATGGAGTTATTAGCAACAAATGGAGTAATATAAGAAAGAGTGGTACCAGGATCGAATAAAGCATATACTTCAAAATCATAAACCAGTAACAACATCAGGCACCTCATCCACCCCATGTCTCCTTTGAAGAGCATAAAACTGATCATGAAGTAGAGCACCCCCTAGTTAGCCTCCTTTTCCCTTTTGATCAATATGAGCACCTTGCCCTTGGGGACACCATCTTTACCCTTGTTTGGAAAATCCATAATGTTGTGGTCCATTTTGCCATACCCGAAGCAAGCACCCACATCTCTATAACATTTACCACTATGATTCTTTCCACACTTCCCACATTTAGGAACAATTGACCACTATTACCACCATGGGCCTTAGGGTTAGGCACCCTATCATTAGCAAATCTTTGGTTTTGAAAATTGAAAGACCCTCAACCTTGGAATTTGTGGCCTTTTTGGAAACTACCACACTTAGCACCTTGAAAACCACTATCATATTGAGCTCTCTTGAACTCCCCACTCTTCCTCTCCTAAGTTTCTCCCCTTCAAGTTGTTTGGCGTAAGCTGTGAATCGAAACAAGTCGATATCATCCATAAGCATGGTGGTGCGACATTCTTCATTCACCAAGCCGGATACCCCTGAGACAAACTTATTCATTCTTGCCCTAGAGTCGATGACCAAGTGAGGAGCATATTTAGAGAGCTTGTTGAACTTAAGGGAATACTCTCTTACACTCATGGAGCTTTGTTTAATATTAATGAACTCCATCATCTTTGCCTCTCTCAATTAAATAGGGGCAAAATGGTTGAGAAAGGTGTCCTTAAATTCTTCCCAAGGGAAGGGATCTGTCACGACCCAAGCCTAGGGCCAAGACATGACACGGCGAATGGGGAATCCGAAGGGACCTTAAACAAGCCTCTTAGCATATCATTACACATCCTTGGTCGTGGAAGCATTTGAACAACAACAAAGAGAATAAGATAATGATAAGGCACTAAGGGGAAAAGTCTTTCATAGAAAAATATCCAATAGTCAAGAGAAAACATAGTTCAAAGCATAATTACATTACTTGTCCAACAACACCTGTAAACTTAAAATTGAGCGGGGGCCAAGAAAACTTTTTGGGATCACCCTCATAGTCAAAAGGATACAAATAAAGAAAGGGAGTCTTCGAATAAAAAAAGATCAAAAGATATCATCCTCAGAGTTGAGGACTCACCAAACTTGCTTTGAAGATTGTACTAGTCACGTGGAGGAGGAAGCTGATCAAGTGGAGCTCCGATTCCTACATAGTACCATCATGTACGCATAGAATATGGGTTAGTACGTTTGAATGTACTAAGTATGTAGGATGCAATACAACAAGAGATAGGCAACATAATAAAAATGCACGATTAGACAATAAATGAACATATAGCAATATGGCATGCATGAATGATGCTTGAAGTAAAACATACTTATATAGAACAAATTATATGTGTAGAAAGAGACCATCATTATGGAATCCATGGCCTACCACCCCCTTTGCGAGGCGTGTGAGGTACTTACCCCCCCAACATGGTAGCACGGGCCTACCACCCCCCAATCAAGGCGATTGAGGTACATACCCCCCCAATATGGTAGAACAAGCCTACTACATCCCAAGCGAGGCAATTAAGGTACATAACCTTCAACATGGTAGCACGGGCCTACCACCCCCCGAGCGAGGCAATTGAGGTACATACCCTCCAATATGGTAGCACGGGACTACCAACCCCTGAGTGGGGCAATTGAGGTACATACCCCTCAATATGACAGCACGGGCCTACCACCCCCTTAGCGAGGCAATTGAGATACATACCTACTGACATGGTAACACAAGCCTACCACCCCCCAAACAAAGCGATTGAGGTACACCCCCCTCCCAACATGGTAGCACGGGCCTACCACCCCCCGAGCGAGGCGTGTTCAACTTGCAAAGATATAGATACTATTCATGAAATCAACCCATATATAAATTTCTTTCATCATCATAAAGTCACTTAACTCATATACCATGCATTAGACCTTCGACAACTCAAGAAACATTAATCGGATATTTTATCAAACACTTGGTAGATGTGTAATGCTAGTATAAAACCATGTAATCGAAGAGTGCAATCATATGAAAAAAATCAATGTAAAACCACCCACTAACTCTTGGTAACATGCTCATGCATGATACGTCAAAACCCCTCATCAAATCACATAATGGATCTTAGATTCATAGATCAAAACATGCTTAAACATTCACATTTTATGAAAACCCAGCATAGTTTATATTCAACTTTCATAGTAAGAGATACCCATAAGTAAAACAACTTGAAATCATGCAATTTATGTAAAAAGGAAGGTTAGGCACCATGGATGAAAGGGCCCAATGGTTGAAACCCACATAGCTCAACTTTGGAGATTTTAGTGATGAATATTCAATTGTGAAATTGAAGCTTGAATAAAATCGTTAGATCCGGAATGAGATTGGGACACTTGAATTTAGTTGAAATATTTGTCTAAGTGTTTGAGAGGGTTTTGGGGAATGTCTTATATGATATAGACTTGAAATATGACTAAGTATAGGTGTTTTTGCCCATAAGAAGGCTTAGGCCCAAGACCCGAAGGCCTTGGACCAAAACAGGAAAACTGGCACAAAATAACACATCTCCGTGATGGCTCCGCAATGCGGAGCAAATGCTTACCTCTACTGGAATTGCAAAATTAGGGAAATTCATTTTTCACTACGGGTTTTCTAAAATTCTGGTTAGAGCCATTTCCCACTCAATTTTGTCCTATGAACAAAATGAATTCAAATTTTCAACATCAAGCACAGATTTTTTGAGATATATGAAAATTATGATGATGGGCACATTCGAGGCACATTTTTTTGAGGTAGTTTCAATATCTCCCTCTTGGGAACGTTCGTCCCCAAATGTCAAAAAAAAGCATATAGAAGAGAAGTAAACAAGATAATCTCAGCCCACACAAGAACGCAACAATGTACTTTAATATCATTTCAAAAATCTAAACGTAAGAGGAAAAATCACCATGAACTTGTCAATTTAAACATGAAATGTATGCAAATGACATAAGGGATAAAACTTAAGACTTGAAATCACATAGGGGACCTAGATTAGTAACTTAGGCTTGAGTAGGATAGAAGCGATAGTGATAATGCTTTTGCATGTCTGCCTTGGCTTCCCATGTAGCGCTTTCAACTTGTTGTTTCCTCCAAAGGACCTTAACGGAAGCTACATCCTTGTTCCTCAATCTCATCAGTTGCCTATCCAAAATTTCTATCGGAACCTCTTCATAAGTCGTCTTCAACAAAACCTACAACATCCAATGGTACAATAGCATTTGAGTCACCTACACACTTTCTCAATATAGTTACATGAAAGATCGAATGAACCATATCCATTTCACTAGGCAACTCTAACTCATAGCCCACCTTACCAATCCTCCTCAACACCCTATAAGGACCCACATATTTTGGACTGAATTTACCCCTTTTACCAAAACAAATTGGGTGATACCTTCAAATAGACCCAATCATCAACCTTAAAATTCAAGATCTCTCCTTCTCACATCGGCATTGGACCTTTGACAACCTTGGGCTGTTTTCAACCTCTCTCTTATCAACCTTACCTTCTGTAAGGCTTCCATGACCAAATCCGCACCCAACAAAGCCATCTCTCCCACTTTAAACCACCCAACCGGTGATCTACAATGTCTACCATAAAGGGCCTCAAAAGGAGCCATACCAATGCTTTCATGATAGCTATTATTATTATCAAACTCAATTAGTGAAAGATGATCATTCCAACTATCATTAAACTCCAAAATACAAGTTGTAAGCATATCCTCAAGAGTTTGGATAGTTCTTTCGGCTTGGCCATCCGTTTGAGGATGGGAGGCCATACTAAGCTTGACCTTGGTACCAAGACCTTTTTGGAAGGACCTCCAAAAGTGATAAGTGAATTGAGCACCACGATCCATTATGATAGACAAAGGCACCCCATGCAATCTAACTGAATGTACAATCTAGCATAATCTTTGGCACCATATATAGTCTTAACCAGTAGGAAATGAGCCAACTTTGTCATTTTATCAACCACAACCCAAATAGAATCAAATCCCTTTCTAGTCTTAGGCAACCCAAACACAAAATCCATGTTGATTTACCCACACTTCCAACAAGGGATCTCTATATCTTGGGCTAGTCCACCCGACCTTTGATGCTCGACTTTAACTTGTTGGCAATTCTGGTAATCGGATACAAATCAAGCAATATCATTCTTCATACCTCCCCACCAATACACCTCTCTCAAATCTCTATACATCTTTGTAGAACCGGGGTGAATAGAATAGGAAGAATTATAAGACTCATCAAGAATCTTCTCTCTCAAGCCATCAACACTAGGAACACACAACATACCTTGGTACCTACGGGCACCATCTCCCCCTTGGGAGAAAACCTCCACCTTACCATCTCTTACCAAGGCCTTCAACTCTAACAAAGCGGAATCCAGATCTTGCTTTGCCTTCACCTCCTCAACCAATGAAGATTTAGAACCATCGAGTACAACTATACCTCTATTGTCAACCTCTTCCAACCTAACCCCCAATCTAGCCAACCGATGGACCTCTCTAACCATCTCTTTGCCACCATCAACAATATGCGCTAGGCTACCCATAGACACCCTACTCAAAGCATCGGCCATAACATTAGCCTTACCGGGATGATAATGCACACTCATATCATAATCCCTAAGGAGCTCTAACCACCTTCTTTGTCTCAAGTTAAGATCCTTTTGAGTGAACACATATTGGAGACTCTTATGATCGGTGAACACATCATGCACCGCATACAAATAATGACGCCAAATTTTTAAAGTAAATACAACGACGACCAATTCAAGATCACGGGTAGGATAATTCTTCTCATGCACTTTAAGTATTCTAGAAGCATAGACTATCACCTTACCATTTTGCATCAAAACACAACCCAAACAAATTCTTGAAGCATCACAATACACAACAAACCCTTCCAACCCTTTCGGTAGATACAAGATAGGAGCAGAGACAAGCGTATCGTTCAAACTTGGGAAACTCTTTTCACACTCGTCGGTCCACACAAATTTAGCCTTCATTTGGGTCAAATTAGTCATAAGTGAAGCACTAGAAGAGAACCTACTCACAAATCTCCGATAATAACCTGCTAAGTCCAAGAAGCTTCTAATATCCATGGGGTCAAAGGCCTAGGCCAATTTCTAATCACCTCCGTATTCTTAGGAACCACCTTGGTACCATCACCCGACACCATATGCCCTAGGAAGGAAACCTATTGCAACCAAAACTTACAATTCTCATACTTAGCATGCAACTTCTCTTCCCTCAATTTTTGTAGCACCACCCTCAAGTGACTCACATGCTCCTCCTCACTATGGGAACAGATCAAAATATCATCAATGAAGACCACCACAAACAAATCAAGATAGGGTTTAAAGACCCTATTCATAAGATCCTTGAAGATAATCGGTGCATTGGTCAACCCAAAAGACATAACCACAAACTCATAATGCCCATATACCAAGTCCGGAAGGCCATCTTGGGAATGTCACACTCCCTCACTTTCACTTGGTGATATCCGAACCAAAAAATCAATCTTAGAGAAGTGACTAGCCCCTTGAAGTTGGTCAAAGAGATCATCAATCCTTGGCAGAGGGTACTTATTCTTTATGATGACCATATTAAGTTGTCCGTAATCAATACACATTCTAAGGGAACCATCTTTCTTCTACAAAAGTAACACTGATGCACCCTAATGTGATTGGCTAGGCCTAACAAAACCCTTCTCCAACAAATCCCTCAATTGCTGCTTCAACTCCTTTAACTCCACCGGGACCACACAGTAAAGGGGAATAGAGATAGGTTGAGTATCAGGAAGGAGGTCTATACCAAAGTCTATTTCCCTTTCGTAAAAAACATCGGGAAACTCATTTGGAAAGACATCGGAAAACTTATTAACCATCAAAACCAACTCTATAGAAAGGACTTTGGACTCAACATCCCTAACTCTCACAATATGATAGAGACACCCCTTAGAAATCAACCTTTGAGCTTTAATGCAAGAAATAAATCTACCCTTGACCACCACATCATGACTCTCTCACTCGAGGACGGGTTCATTAGGGAATTGGAATTTGACCCTATGGGTTCTACGATCAATAAAAGCATAATATGCAAGCAACCAATCCATCCCAAGAATGATATCAAAATTCATCATATCCAACTCAACAAAATGACAAGGTAATATTTTATGCAAAATGCAAACAGGACAATTTCTAAAGACTCTCTTAGCAACAATAGATGTACTAACGGGAGTAGACACCTCATATGGCTCACACAATAATTCGGGTTCCACATGAAACTTTTTGGCAACAAAAGGGATAACAAAAGAAAGAGTGGCCCCCGGGTCTAGTAATGCTTACACATCAAAATCAAAGACTTTTAACATACCGATGACGATATCGGGCACCTCATCAACCCTTGTCTTCCTTGAAGAGCATAGAATCGATTGTGCCTTGGGCCACCACCTTATTGGGCACCTCTTCTCTTAGGAATTGCATTTGCACCTTATTAACGAACATCTCTACCCTTGTTCCTGTTACGAGGGAAATCCACCACTTTATGCCCCACCTTCCCACAACCACAACAAGTATTAGTATCCTCCAAGCATGGGCCACTATGACCCTTACCTCATTTTGGACCCATAGCATTAGGCGCCACACCACCATGACCTTAAGCCCTTGGGTTGTCATTGGTAAACCTCTTATTAGGAGCATGAGAAGGCCCTTGGCCTTGATGAAACCGGTCACCCTTGAGACTTTGGAACTTACCATCAAAATGGGCCCTCTTGGCCTCACCACTCCTCCTTTTTCTAAGCTTCTCGCCCTCTATTTGTTCGGCATATATCATTAGGCGAGACAAATTCATGTCACTTATCAACAAGGCGGCACAACACTCCTCATTAACCAAATCAGATACCTCCATCACAAATTTGTTCATTCTAGACCTCGAGTCGGCAACCAATTGTAGAGTATATTTAGAGAGTTGGTTGAACTTGAGATCATACTCCCTCACACTCATAGATCCTTGTATTAAATTCATGAACTCCATCATTTTGTCCTCACTAAGCTCAAGGGGGAAAAGCCAGTTGGGAAATGCTGCCTTAAACTCTTCCCAAAGAATGACATTGTTGTTCCCCTTCTCCACTTTCCATTGGACATACCATATTTGAACCAACCCCTTGATTTGGTATGCGGCTAACTCCGCCTTCTTCTCCGATCTAACCCTTATAATAGAAAACATTTTGTACACCTCATCAATAAAATCTTTAGGGTCCTCATCCACATTAGACCCATAGAACTCCGGTGGGTTCGTTCTAGTAAAGCCTCTCTCCCTTGAAGCCGGTGTAGAAGCATGAGGGGCTTAGGCCTCTTGGTTGATTTGATTAGTCATGGCATGGGCTAGCATGGTGATAGCATCCTAGAATTCCTCATGAGCCAATCCACCATTTGAGGAGCTTGAGGAATGAGAGGTGTCGGGTGTTCCTTGGGTGTGTGGGCTCTTCTTTCACTTGTATTAGGCATGATCTAAAATGGCAAAGAACATTCATTAGAGAGGAAACCTTACCTAACCTCTATAGCACGACATAGATCATGAAAAAGGGAAACACTTCCTAAAATGCCTAATAGCCTCTCTTTCACATAGTTGGGGTGCACTTCATAACCATGAATAAGACTCTAATTGACGCGGTGTGTTAGATTTTCGAGGACCATTAACAACCTAGTGCTTTGATACTATCTTTATCTCGACCCAAGCTTGGGTCCTAGACGTGACGCGATGAATGGGGAACCCAAAGGGAGCCCAAACAAGCCTTTTAACATATCACTATGCATCCTTGATCGCGGAAGCATTTGAACAACAACAAAGAGCATAAGATAAGGATAAGGGACTAAGGGGAAAAGTCTTTCATAGAAAAATATCCAAGAGTCAAGAGAATACATAGTTCAAATCATAATTACATTACTTATCCAACAACACCTCTATACTTAGAATTAAGCGAGGGCCAAGACAACTTTTCAAGCTCACCCTCATAGTCAAAAGTATACAAATAAATAAAGGGAGTCTTTGCATAACAAAAGATCAAAAGATATCATCCTCGGAGTTGAGGACTCACCAAACTTGCTTTGAAGATAGTACTAGCCACGTGAAGGAGGAAAATGATCAAGTGGAGCTCCATTCCTACATGGTAACATCATATAGACATAGAGTTAGGGATGGCAATGGCGCAGGTGTGGGGCGGGTTGAGCTCAACCCATAAATTTTTTAAACCGCCCTGCCCCACCCCGTATAAAGGAATTTTTCATTTTTCACCGGTCCTGCCCTGCCCTGCTCCGCTGAACTTTTGAACATTTTGTCGCTATATTGTTGTACGCTTATCTCTCAGCAATTTTTTTATATACTGTATGCTGGACAGTGTTCTATAAGTAATTAAAATGGCCAGCAACAGAGTTAAAATACAATCAAACCATTAAACAATTAAAATACCATTAAACCATTAAAAAGCGTTTGAACCATTAAAATACAACAAACCATTAAAATACATTAAACACTTTTCCTCATGTAGCCAGAAGAAAAGGAGAAATTATAACTGCAAAGTGCCTGCTATATTAGGAAGCATCACTTAGATACAAAATAATTGTTCCTTAAACACAATTGTAAATACTACTTCAAAAACATAGGAAAAATTTCCAGTCAATAATTCACTTCATATAAATCCAGCCAGCTCAAATCCAAGTAGATCAATGCTTAGTTATCTAATTCCTTAGCATTACTAGATGCAAAACAGAATTGTAGAATTGCAGTAAATTCTAGATCCTTGCTTCACAGTGTCAGGTTTTCAAGAATTGCAACAGAAATTCCAAGTTCCGAACATAAATGCTTACAAGGCAATAGTAAGACAATCAACTCCGAGAAAAATCTGAGAGCATCAATACCACATAGATCTACATAAAACAGATCTTCAAGCCATGGAGCATCCTACTAAAATTGATAGCAAAGTTAATGGTACTATAAGGTGTATCTTTACTCAAAAAGTCATGTTTGGCATAAGAAGTTCACTACAATTGCCTTAGTGAAAGAGCAAGAATAGTGTACAAACCAAATACTTTGGAAGCTCTCTTGACTATTGTCACGCCCCAAAGTCTGGTTAGGGCGGACTGGCACCCGTTGCCGATAAGGCTCGGGAGAACCAACTTATAT
>JAOTQR010014236.1:0-17729 GCA_025774065.1 Solanum ossicruentum
TCATGTCGTCACGTGGGTTGGCATCAATAATAGTGTCTAATCGGCACTAGTCGCAGCCCCGGGGTTGGGCTGTGACAATTAATTTACAATGTAACTCTTCAAATGGTATCGCAAGTCTCTTTTTATCACAATAATATTCAAAATATCTCAATTCTAAAGATATCATCTAAATTTATCAATAGGATCGCAATTTACTCAAGTTTTGGTATAACTGATATCACATTTCCATCAAAATTCTATTATATCAGCCTATTTCCTAATAAATCAATCTAGATCTTATAATTATCACATTAACATATACAATAACTCAAATCTGGTCCCAAAAAGGGTAGTCGAACCTACCTCGATGTTGAAAATGTACTTGGACAAGCTTTTAATCAATCCAAAGCTCCAAAAGATCACTAAATCAACTAATCGCTGCCAAAAATAGATAATATACATCACGAGATAAATTTTAATACACATATTGACACGAATTAGGCTGAGGGGTGAAACGGTCAAAATTAGGATTAAAATTTCGACATTCCAGAATCTGAAAATTGATCAAAAATTATGAATCTATGCAAAAATAGGAGTTTGTGGGTGAAAATTCCACTAAAATGGAGTTCAAAATGAAGGAGAAATCATCCATTAAAGTTTTCAAATCATAGACTTAAAATTCCCAATTTTACATACCCAAAATCATGAAATTCAAGGCAAAATCAAGATAAAAGTCATGAAAATTAATCAAAATGATGATAGAAACACTTACACAAAAGAATCTACAAAAAGTCTCACAAAACATCGCTTCTAGAAGCTTGAAATTTCTAAAAATGGTGTTTTCTCGGAATTAAAATTATTCAGACACAAAACACCTCCACAAACGTGGACTGGAATCCGCAAGCGCAGAAGTCAACCAAGCTTGACTTCTCTGCAAATGTGTACACCCATCCATGAATGCGGATCAAAAGTGAACTTCCCTTGGCAAATCCCGATTGAACCCTTGCTAACGCAGAACTTATGTCACCCAAACCTCCACAAATGCAAAGGTTCTCCCCGAATGTGGAGAAGATGAGTAGGTTGCACAAGAACTAGATATATTAGTTATAATCAAGCCTCAATACAGACCCTTGGGATTCATTTGCAATTTAAATTTCACAAACCAAACATGTGTCCATATAAAAAATGAAGATCTGAACTCAACAGAATAATAAGAATCAATTTTGATGTCTCCATGAAACAGTTACCAATACAACCTAATTAACTAGTTTAAAACTCAAAATATCAAAACATCCTTCGAAAACATTATAAATTATGACAAGATCATTTCTAACGTTAGTTTCACCATCGGGAACTACTGGAACTGTGAAAATTTTGTTTTGAGCTTCTGAACTCTGAATGTTAACCAAAGTCAAACTTTGGATATAGAAACAATTAAAAATGCAACTTTGGGTCCAAAAACTTCATTTTAACTTCAAATTTAGTTTTGTAACTTCTCCTACACCAGATTTGATGTTCTAGAGTCGATGGAATCAACGGATTCCCTATTCAAAACCCAAAACTCAGAAAGGTACAAAAACTCACTTTTTTTCAACAACTTAAGCTTCCAAAAATGATAAAACTCATATTTCAACTTTTAAGACATAGGATTTTGGTTCCAACCATACATATAGTTTAAAATAATTCCAAAGCAACTTACAAAGGGGAAAAAATAGTCATTTTCACAGATAAGCTCTAAAATGACCAAGAAGGTCACTACATCATTCACCACTAAAAATAATGTTCGTCCTTGAATATAAAGGGAAAGAAGTACCTGAAGTCTCTAAAAGGTTAGGTTATCTGGCCTGCATATCTGACTCCAACCCCCAAGTAGCCTTCTTCACAGGACGTTGTTGCCACTGAAATTTCCCTGAAGGTATATCCTTGGACCTCAACCTCCGGACCTTCCTATCTAATATAGCTATCGGCTCCTCTTCATATGACAAATTTGGACCCAAATTAACCAAATCATTTGAGATCACATGGGACTCATCTAGAATGGACCAACGGAGCATGGAAACATGAAATACAAGATGAAGTGTTGATAATCTCGGTGGCAAGGCCAACTCATAAGCAACCTCACCAACTCTCCTCAAAATCTTAAACAGGACAATAAACCTAGGCTAAGCTTTCCCTTCTCCCCAAATCTCATCACACCCTTCATGGATTAAATCTTCTACCAAACAATGTCCCCAATAGAGAACTCAAGGAGCCTAGTCCTCCGGTCTGCATAACTCTTATGGCATCTCTGAGCTATCAAAAGTCTACCCTATATCAATAAGACCCGTTCCATGGTATCCCTGAGTAGATCCACACTCAACACATCTGCTAAACCCAAGTCAAATAGTCCAATGGGTGATCTACACCTCCGGCCATATAAAGCCTTAAATGGTGCCATCTAGATGCTGGAATGATAACTGTTGTTGTAAATAAACTCCGCCAATGGCAGGTGTAGATCCTATCAGGCCCCAAAAATCTATCACACAAGCTTAATGTATATCCTCTAACACCTGAATAGTATGCTTAGATTTTCCATTTGCTTAAGGGTGGAAAGCTAAATTCAAATCCAAACGAGTACCCGATCCATGTTGTAGAGCCTACCAAAAATAGGAGGTGAATATAGATCTTTTGTATGACACTATAAACATCGACACTCCATTCAATCTAATAATATCCCGGATGTACAACCTAGACAATTGCTCCACATTGTAGCTAGTCTTCACTAGTAAAAAGTGAGCTGACTTGGTCAAACAATCAATAACCACCCAAACTAAATTGAACTTGCCCAAGGCCGTGGGTAAACCTGTAGCAAAATCCATGGTCACTTACTCCTATTTCCACTCAGGAGTAGGCATCCTCTGCATTGATCCACTGGGACTTTGGTGCTCATACTTGATGTCATGAACCAAGCCTAGGGCTTAGATGTGACACGACAAATGGGAAACTCGAAGGGACCCCAAACAAGCCTCTTAACATATTATTACACATCCTTGATCATGGAAGCAATTAAACAATAATAAGAGAATAGGTGTAAAGGCAAAGGGACTAAGGGAGTCTTTCACAGCACAAACATACAAGAGTCAAGAGAGCCAAAGCTCATAACATCATTACATAACTTGTCCAACAACACCTCTAAACTTAGAATTAAGTTGGGGCCGAGATACTTTTCGGGCTCACACTCATAGTCAGAAGAATACAATAAGTAAAGAGAGTCTTTGCACACATAAGAACAAAAGATATCGTTCTTGGAGCTGAGGACTCACCGAACATGCTTGAAGAGATAGGACTAGCCACATGAAGGAGGAAGATGATCAAATGCAGCTCCGGTTCCTACATGGTAACATCATGTAGTCATAGAGTATGCGTTAGTACCTTTGAATGTACTAAGTATGTGGGATGCAACGCAACAAGAGATAAGTAACAAAATCAAAATTCATAATATAGGCAATAGATAAGCTTAGTAACAATATGGCATGTATGAATGATGTTTGAAGTAATCATGCTTATATAGAACATATTACATGTGAAGGAAGAGACTATCATCATAGACCAAGCAACTTAGTACTTGGAATCCAAGGCATGCCACCCGCTTGGAAGGTGTATGAGGTACATACCCCTCATCTATGGTAGTACGGGATTGCCACCACCTGACAAGGTTGATGAGGTACATACCCCTCATGTATGGTAGTATGGAATTGCCACCACCCTACAAGGTGGATGAGGTAAAGGCACATACCTCTCATCTTTGGTATGGTCACTTGCAACACTATGGATACATTCCATGATAACAACTCGAATATACATTCCTTTCATCATCATAAAGTCATTTCGCTCATATACCATGCATCAGACCTTTAACAACTCAAAAAAACTTAACCAGATATTTTATCAAACACTTGGCAGGTGTGTAATGCTAGTATAAAAATATGAAATTTAAGAGTGAAATCATGCAACAAAACTTGAAGTAAATCAATCCACCAACATTTCGTAATACCCTTATGTAATATACATAGAAACCCTTCATCAAAGCTCAAAATAGATCATAGCTTCATAACTCAAAACATGCTTAAACGATCACACTTTTATGAAACTCCAACATAGTTCATAGTCAAATTCATAATAAGAAAGACCCATAAGTAAATCAACTTAGAAACATATAATTTATGTAAAAAGAAAGGTTGGGCACCATGGGTGAACGGACCCAATGGTTGAAACCCATATACCTCAACTTTGGAGAGTTCCTTGATGAAGATATGATTGAGAATTTGAAGCTTGAATGAAATCCTTAGATCCGGAATGAGATTGGGATATTAGAATTTTGGGTGAAATATTTTTCCAAGTGTTAGAGAAGTTTTTGGGGAATGTCTTGTATGATATGGGGTTGAAAGTGACTAAGTCTAGGTCTTTTATGTGTTGAAAGGCTTCGGCCTAAGACCCTAAGGCCTTAGGCCAAATTAAAAAAAACTGGCAATAAAAATACACTAGTCCATGCCCTGGCTGCGTCGTGCCAGGGGCATGGACCCTTACTATTTTGGCAAAAATTTGGAAAACTAAATTGATGGTTGCTCTAAAATTGGAGTTAGACCCAGTTTCCATTCAATGTTGCCCACTGAACAAGAATACGAAATCAGATTTTTTATATCATGCACGAATTTTCAGATATATGGAAATTATGATTATGGGTATTTTCGAGACACATTTTTGAGCATTTTTGGGGTCATTTCACTTGACTTGTTGGCAATTCAAACATTTTGATAGGAATTCAGCTATACCCCTTCTAATCCTGAACCACCAATTGTGTTGTTTCAAATCATGGTACATCTTTGCCACACCAGCATGGATGGTATATCTAGCACAATGGGCCTCCTCCAATATAATCTCACCCAATCCCTAACCTTAGGCACACAAGCTCTACCATTTATCCTCAAAATACCCTCAAAATCAATATTAGTCACTTTGGCTTCACACCTCAAAACTTTATCACGAAGCAAGCATAGTCTAGAATCCTCAAACTGATGAGCATATATCAGCTCAAGCAAGGAAGATCTAGCCTCAACAAAGGACAAAATACTCGAAGGAAGAAATATCCAACCGAACTAGTTGTCTAGCAAGTGACTGGACCACCAATGCTAAGGGCCTCTCTTTATCACTCAATAATGCCAAACTCTCCATACTAGTAGCCTTCCAACTCAAAGTATCATCTACTATATTTACCTTGCCTGGGTGATATAAAATGGAGATGTCATAGTCTGTAAGCAACCTCAACCACCTACACTATCTCATGTTCAAATTAGGCTGAGAAAAGATGTATCTGAGACTCCGCTGATCGATAAAAGATCTTGCAATGCACCCCATAAAGATAATATCTCCATAACTTCAACACAAACATTACCATAACCAACTCCATATGATGGGTAGGATAGTTTCTCTCATGTACCTTTAACTATCTCGAGCATATGCTATCACCTTCCCTTTTTGCATCAATAGACCACCAACACCTACTCTAGAAGTATCACAATACACTACAAATAGCACTCCCTCCTCGGGAAAAACAAGAATAGATGCTAAAGTTAATAAATCCTAGAGCTTTTAAAAGTTCACCTCACATCTCTCTAACGACAGAAATGCCATATCCTTTTGAGCAAGTCTATTCAATAGGATTTCAATAAAAGAGAATCACTGTACAAAATATCGATAATACCCTAAAAAACCAAAGAAACTCCAAATATCAGTCATAGAAGTAGGCCTTCCCACTCAGGAACATTTGCTACCTTGGATGGATCAACCATAATATCCTCTTTTTGTCACCACATGTCCAAGGGAAGCCATAGACTCAAGCAAGAACTCACACTTTGAGAGCATGGCATATAACTTCTATTCCCTCATTCTCTAAAGTACTGTCCTCAAGTGTTGAACATGGTAAAACTCACTCTTGGAGTAAACTAAGATGTCATCAATAAACACAATCACAAATATATCAAAGTAGCAATTGACCACTTGGTTTATCAACTTCATAAAAGCATTTGTGGCAGTAGTTAACACGAACGACATAATCATGAACTCATAATGACCATAATAAGTCCTGAAAGCTATCTTTGGGATATCAGACTCTTGAACTCTTAATTGATGATAGTCGAACCTTAAATCAATCTTGGAGAATATCGAGGAACCCTACAACTAGTTGAATAGATTATCAATGCCAGGAAAAGGATACTTGTTCTTGAAGGTCACTTTGTTCAGCTGACGATAATCGATACATATAGCCCCATCCTTCTTCTTCATAAACAAGATTGGAGCACCCCAACGAGATACAATCAGACGGATGAACCCTTTTTTCAACAAATCCTCCATTTGATCCTTCAACTCAACCAGAGCCATCCGCTAGGGGCAATAGAAATGGGCTTAGTACCCTGCTCCACATGAATAGCAAAGTCAATATCATGATCAAAAAGAACACCCAAAAAATTCATTAGAAACACATCCATAAACTCTCTAGCAACCTTAGTGGTCTCCAATGATAATGACTCCTGAGAACAGGCCTAAACATGAGCCAAATATGACAAACATTCCTTATCTATTAATCAATAGGCATGCATATAAGAAATAACTCCCTTAAGATAGGAGCTAGGTGCTCTAGTCCACACTAACTAAGCCAAATCAGGGCAAGATAAGGTCGTGGTCTTCTCATGGCAATCAAGAATAGCATGATGAGGTGATAACCAATCCATACACAATATCATATCGAAGTCAACCTTAATATCAAGTCAGTAATAGTATCTCTCCATGTAAAAGTCACAACACAACCCCAATACACCTAATTTACCACTAATGATTCACCTACAAAGGTGGAAACACAAATAGGCTCAGGAATAGGCTCACACATAATATTAAGATCTAAAGCAAAATAAGTCGGTACATATGAATAAGTAGAGGCAGGATCAACTAAAACTGAAGCAGAATAGTAGCACACCAGATTTATGCCTGTAATAACTACACAGAGACCTTTGCCTCGGCTCTATCTGAGATACCATAACATACTCTATGCTCACTGCTGGCCTGTGGTCCTGCACGAGCTCTACCTTTCACTATACCATGGCCTCCACTAGTTACCCGCCGCATGTCATGACAGGTGTCTCTAGCTGCTAATTTTGGGGTTTGACGAGCTAGTTGAGATCTTGAAACCTAGGAAAAAGGTGCACGATATGGACAACGATAGGCCAAGTGCCTAATCTAATCACAATGATAACAAGCCTAGGTTTCCTGTCTCTAGTATGACTGACTTGTAAAGCCACAATGCTTGGCTACACTAAAAGAGCTATCATGGCCCATCTGAATAAGCATGGATCTATCAACACTATCAACTACAGAGATAGTTACATGGACTTCCCTACCCTGATGGCCTTGCCTCTTAAACTTTCTATCTCATACAAGGGGTCTACTATACTGGCCGTGCTGATAGAATCTCACCTGACCACCTTAACTAGCATGTTTTATGCACTCTATCATGTGAGCACGATCCACTACACTCTGAAATGTGCCCCCAGCAAGAATCAAAGAAGTTGTGCTCTCCGAGAGATACCCTTCCAATCCCTTAGTGAAGCACTGAATCCTCTCGAACTCCTTAGGGATACTAGTCAAGGTATATCTGGATGACTCATGAAACCTAGTATAATAGTTTTATATTGACATACTGCTAGAGTCAAATGCATCACATGGCTATCTCGAAGGTTGTATAGTACGAACCTCTCTAGGAATACCTCTATAAATGGCTCGTAGGACATGACTAGAGATCCAATAGGTTGATGAGCCAAAACTGACCTGAACCATTCCTTAGCTAGGTAATGAACTGATAAGAGGTATAAGTAATTCCATTCAATTCAAGAATGGCCAAATTACATAGACGGTCCTGACACTCTGATAAGAAATCATAAGCTCTATTACCTGGGATGCCGTCAAATCTCGGGGGAGCCAATTGTACAAATTGCTCAAAAATCTTCTGCTAAGCAGTGGACATAGTAGGGCTAGCAGAAGATAGGGAACCAAAAATTTAGGCGATATAATAGAAAGAGTAATAGACAACCCAAGAAGCTGTGAACTACAGCTCCACCTAGATGTCTGAGACAGAATCATAGAAGTCATAGAAAGATCCAATGGATTGAGAAAGGACCGATATGAATCTTGGTTGGATCAGCTACAACTATAGAAGAGCCAACTAGCACTGTAGAGACTAGTGCATCAATAATGACTAGGGTAGGAGGAGCTCCCTCTAATCTAGCCAATACCCATAAAAGTAGCTCCTAAACTTTGGGCGTAGCATCTACGACTGAAGATGGTGGAACAAAGCCTGTAGGCCTCTCTGACTCATAATCAAGCTCTAGAGATGTTGATTTGGCTTTTCCTCTTGACGGAGCTATCTCTCTAGCATGTACTCAGCCCATTGCCCTATCACGAGTCCTGACTCGACCACAAGTGAGAGATATATTAGCTTGAAATGACCCCAAAAAATGGCCTGAAAATATGCTCAGAAGTATCCATAATCGTAAAATCCATATATCTCAAAATTCATGCGTGATATCAAATATTTGACTTCATATTCTTGTTCACAGGGGCAAACTATGTGTGAAATGGGTATAATCCAAATTTTAGATGATCCGTAGTGAAAAATGAATTTCACAAAAAATTTAATTCCAATAGGGACACGTGTTAGCTTCACAAAGTTGAGCCATTGCGGTGATGTGTTATTTTGTGCTAGTTTTCCTGCTTCGGTCCAGCCTTTGAAACTTGGGGCTAAGCCTTCTCATGCGTAAAAACACATATACTTAGTCATATTTCAACTTCATATCATACATGATATTCCCCAAAACCCTTTCTAACCATAAGACTAATATTTCAAGCAAATTCTAGTGTCCCACTCTCATTTTGGATCTCAAGTGTTTCATGTAAGCTTCAAGTTCTCAATCAAACATTCATCAAGGAAATTCAAAAGTTAAGGTATGTGGGTTTCAACCATTTGATTCTTTCACCCATGGTGCTCAACCTTCCTTTTTACATAAATTGCATGTTTTCAAGTTAGATTATCTATGGTATCTCTTATTATGAAAGTTGACTATAAACTATGTTAGGGTTTCATAAAATGTGAATGTTTGAGCATATTTTGAGCTATAAATCTATGATCTATTATGTGAATTTATGAGGGATTTTGATGTATCTTGCATGAGGGGAACATCAAGTGTTCATGGGTGGTTTTATATTGGTTTTTCTCACATGATTTCACTCTTGAATTATATGATTTTGTACTAGTATTTCACACTCGCTGTCATGACTCAAGTCGAGGGACTAGATGTGACCGGCGAATGGGGAACCTAAAGGAAACCCAAACAACCATCATAGCATATCATTACACATCTTTGGTCGCGGAAATAATTAAATGAAATTTGAAGAAAGGAAACAAGGGAAAAAAGGGGCTAAGGGAGAACTTGTCGTAACATAGAGTCAAGAGATAATAGAATCAACACATAGCATAAATACAGAGCTTTGTCTAACAACACCTCTACTACATAGATAATGGTGGGGGCCAAGAAATACGATAGGGCTTACCCTCATAGTCATAAGTATACGATAAAGTAAAGAGAATCTTAATACATAATGTGAGAGAATAATCCTTGTTCCCAGAATAGAGGACTCACCAAAGGATAACTTGAACAATCCATCTAGCCACAAGAAGAATCAATAGGAACTTCGGTCCATACGTTGTGATATCATGTAGGCAAGAGTATGTATTAGTACGTTTGAATGTACTAAGTATATGGGATGCAATGCAACAAGAGATAAGCATGATAATTCAAAATACAAAACAATAGGAAATAGGCATAATATAGAAATATGACATGTATGATCAATGCATAAATAAAACATGCTTAAGTAAATCATGCTCATATAGAATATCATATGTGAAGAAGAGACCAAGATAGATTTCCAAGGTATGAACTCCTCTATAGGTTGGTGATGTTGCCACCCCATCACCTAGGTGGAGGTGAGTATTAACCCTCATTCTAGGTTGGCGATGTCGCCACCCCATCACCTAGGTGGACATGAGTATTAACCCTTATTCTATATTGATGATGATGTCACCCCTTCACCCTGGTGGAGATGAGTGTTAACCCTCATTCTAGGTTACCTGGGCTCTTGTCCCCCCGGATCGGGCATAGACCATGCAATACTTTATATAGGATTCATCATAATCTCTAATCCAATACCTCATGTAGGAATAATCATGTACATAAGCTCATTTCATCATCATAACATCATTCATATCATATCTCATGTTTTGGACCTTCAATTCCTCAAGAAAACATAACCTAACATTTTACCATACACTTTGGGGTTGTGTAATGGGCGTAAAAGAGCATGAAATTTGGAGATGAAATCATGTAGGAAAATTAGTGGTAAAACCTTTAATTAACACTTTACAACACCTCCAAGACATTTATATCAAAACCCCTCATCAAATCCAATATTAGATCCATGATTTGAAGCTCAAAATATGCTAAAACAACCATACTTTCATGAACTAAAATCACTGTGCAGTAAATTTCTCAATATACAAGACTCATATGTAAAATCAACTTTAAATAATGAATTATTAGTAAAAAGAGGATTTAGGCATCATGAGTAGAAGGATCCAATGGTTCAGCACCACATACCTTAGCTTTGGAGAGGTTCTTGAAGAAGAATTTAATGGAGACTTGAAGCTTGAATGAGGTCCTTGATGAAGTCCATATGATTGGTCTTAAGATTGGGACTTGAATTTAGGGTGAAATATGAGTCAAAATGTTTGAGAGGATATTGAGGAATGTTGATGATGATATGAGGGTGAGACAAAGCTAAGTATAGGTAAAAACACGTATGGGAACCCTTGGGCCAAAGACATGAAAGTCTTGGACCAAAATCAAAAAAACAGGGTCAAAATAACACTGGTTCGCATCGCGGATGCTTACTGGAAATATGTATTTTCTGCACGAATGAGTATTACGAAATTGGGCATAAACCTTCATCTGAACTCGGAATGAGGTGAAATGAAGTACGTTGGAAAGTTAATTCAAAGAGATTCAAGTTGGTAGGTTATGGGCCTCAATGCTTTGTGCGCTAAGAGATATGTCCCTTCAAAGTTGACCCTCCTAAATAGCGTTTATTACGATTTTTGAATTTTGATACGGTTGCTCTAAAATTTGGGTTAGACCCATCTCCCACTCATTTTGACTCCCTATACAAGAATATGAAGTCAAATTTTTGAAATAATGAACAAATTTTTAGATATATGGAAATTATGTTTTTGGGCACTTCCGAGGCACATTTTCAGGTACCTTTTGGGGTCACTACACCTGCCAAGTGTTCGATAAAACATCCGATTATCGATTATTAAGTTATTGAAGGCCTAAGGCATCGCATATGAGTTAAGTGACTTTATGAAGATGAAAGGAATGTATATATGAACTATTTTCATGAAAGGTATCTTAGTGTTGTAAGTTAACCACACCTAGTTTAGGAGATGTTATGCCTCAACCACTATGATGAGGGGTGGTATGCCCATCTATTAATTTGGGGGGGGGGGGCTATATTCCTTAATTACTTTGATAGGGGGTGGTCATGGTCATCTACCAATTGGGGGGTATATTCCTCATTCACTTTGATGGGGGTGGTCATGTTCATCTACCGAGTTGAGGGGTATATACCTTGACCACTATGATAGGGGCTGGTATGCCCATCTACCAATTGAGGGGTATATTTCTCAATCACTTCCCAAGGGTGGTCATACCTTGGATTCCAAGTACTAGTTTGCTTGGTCTATAAAGGTGGTTTCATCCTATATACGTAATATGTTTTATACAAGCATGTTTTACTTCTAGCATTGATCATGCATGTCATATTGTTATCATACTATCCATTACTTATGTCTATGCATTTTGATTATGTTGCATATCTCTTGTTGCATTGCATCCTACATACTTAGTACATTCAAACGTACTAATGCACACTCTAAGCCTACATGATGTTACTATGTAGGAACTGAAGCTCCTCAGGATCATCCTCCCCGTGGATTGTTGGTCATCTTTGAAGACAAGCTATTGGTGAGTCTTCAAAGTTTGGGGACAATAGCTATGCTACTCTTTCCTTTTCCATTTCTTAATATTGAACTCTTTTACAGTGTGAGGGTGAGCCAGGAAAGTGTCTTGGCCCCCGCTCAAGTCTATGTCTAGAGGTGTTGTTGGACAAGTGATATAATTATGCTTTGAGATTTGACTCTTTATGATTTATGCTATAAAATATTCCCTTAGCCCCTTTATCCTTACTTTATGTTCTCTTGATGTCGTTTACTTGCTTCTGCGATCAAGGATGTGTAATGATATGCTCAGAGGCTTGTTTGGGGCCCCTTCAGGTTACCCATTCCCCATGTGATATCTAGGCCCTAGGCTTGGGTGGTGACAAAGATGGTATCAGAGCACTAGGTTGTTAATGATCATCAGCATCCAACACACCATGTTGATTAGAGTCTTATTCATGGTTATGAAGTGCACCACGACTATGAGCAAGAGGCTATGAGACGTTTTAGGAAATGTTTTCCTTCTTTGTGATCTATGTCATGCTATATAAGTTAGGTAAGGTTTCCTCTTTATTGAATGTTCTTTGCCATTTTAGACCATGCCCAATACAAGAGGATAAGAGCCTACGCACCGGATGAACAACTAGCTCACCCCGCTCCTCAAGATGGGAGAGTGACTCATGAGGAATTTTGGGATGCTATAACCATGCTAGCTCATGCCATGACTAATCAAATCAATCAAGGGGCCCAAGCCCGTCATGCTTCCACACCGGCTTTAAGGGTGAGAGACTTTACTAGGATGAACCTACTGGAGTTCCAGGGGTCTAAAATGAATGAGGACGCTCAAGAATTTATTGATAAGGTGTACTATTTTCTATCATGGGGGTTAGATCGTAGGAGAAGGCGGAGTTGGAGGCATACCAACTCAAAGAGTGGGCTAAATTATGGTATGTCCAATTTAAAGCGGAGAAGGGGAACAGTAATGTCATTCTTCAGAAGGAGTTTAAGGTGGCATTTCTCAACTGGTTCTTCCCTCCTGAGGTTATGGAGGCCAAAATGATGGAGTTCATGAATTTAAAGTAAGGATCTATGAATGTGAGGGAGTATGTCCTCAATTTCAACCAACTCTCTAAATATGCTCCATAATTGATTTCCGACCCGAGGTCTAGAATGAACAAATTTTTGATGGTGGTGTCCAATTTGGTTAATGAGGAGTGTCATACTAATATGTTGATAATGGACATGGATGTTACCACCTAATAACTTATTCTGAACAAATGGACAGGGAGAAACTTAGAAAAAGGAGGAGTTGTAAGGTTAAGAGGGCCCGCCTAATGACCAGATACCTTAGTTTTTCGAGAAACCTTGAAGAAGATTGGAGATAGAGACTCGAAGCGTGAGAGAAATCATTAATGAAATCCTTAAGATTGGTCTTGAGTTTTGGGACATGAATTTGGGAGTAAATATTTGGCTAAGTGTTTTGGTGAGTATTGAGGAATATTTAGGATGATATGATGGTGAATAAGACTGAGTATATGTATTTTCAAGTGTGGAAACCCTTAGGCCCAAGACTTAAAATTCTTGGACCGAAGTCAAGAGAATATAGGACCAAAACGGACAGCTCACTGGAATTGCAATTTTTGCGCAAATGAGTTCCACGAAAATGGGGATAACTCCTTCATCCGAACTCAAAATGGGGTGAAACTAAGTGCATTGGAAAGCTAATTTAAAGAGATTTAATTTGATAGTTCGTGGGCCACCCAGTTCAAAGTTGACCCTCCTAAATCACATTTTTGCGATTTTAGAATTTTGATACGGTTGCTCTAAACTTTGGGTTAGACCTATTTTGCACTTAATTTGACCCCCTAAATAAGAATATGAAGTCATAGTTTTGAAATAATGAATGAAGTTTTAGATATATGGAAATTACAATTCTGAAAACTTCCAAGGCACATTTTCGGGCACTTATTGGAGTCGTTACATTTGGATAAAATATTACCTTGTGATTTAGTAGAGTTGGATATGGTGGAATTTCATGTCATTCTTGGGATGGATTGGTTGCATGCATATTATGCTTCTATTGATTGTAGAACTCGTAGGGTCAAATTCCAATTCCTTAATAAACCCATCCTTGAGTAGGAGAGTCATGATGTTGTGGTTAAGGGTAGATTTATTTCTTGCATCAAAGCCCATAAGTTAATTCCAAAGGGGTGTCTCTATCATCTTGTGAGGGTTAGGGATGTTGAGTCTAAGGTCTTTCCTATAGAGTCAGTTCTGGTGGTTAATGAGTTTCTTGATGTCTTCCCTAATGATTTTTTCGGTGTTCGGAAAGGAAAATAGACTTTGGTATAGACCTCCTTCCCGATACTCACTCATCTATATTCCCCCTTACCGTATGGCCCCATCAAAGTTAAAGGCATTGAAGGATCAATTGAGTAATTTGTTGGAGAAGGGTTTTATTAGGCCTATCCAATCACCTTGGGGTGCACTAGTGTTATTTGTAAAGAAATAAGATGGTTCCCCTATAATGTGCATTGACTACCGGTAACTTAATAAGGTCACCATAAAGAATAAGTGTCATTTACCAAGGATTGATGATCTTTTAGAAAAACTTCAAGGGACTAGTCACATCTATAAGATTGATCTTTGGTCCAGATACCACCAAGTGAAAGTGAAGGAGTGTGACATTCCAAAAAGACAGTCTTCCGGACTAAGTATGGGCACTATGAGTTTGTGGTTATGTCCTTCGATTTGACTAATGCACCGGCTATCTTCATGGATCTTATGAATAGGGTCTTTAAACCCTACCTTGATTTGTTTGTGGTGGTATTTATTGATGATATCTTGATCTATTCCCATAGTGAGGAGGAGCATGTGGATCACTTGAGGATGGTGTTGCAAATCTTGAAGAAGGAGAAGCTTTATGCCAAATATGAAAAGTGTGATTTTTTGTTGAAAGAGGTTGCCTTTCTAGGCCATGTGGTGTCGGGTGACGGTATCAAGGTGGATCCAAAGAAGAGGGAGGTAATTAGAAATTGGCCTAGACCTTTGACTCCATCAGATATTAGAAGCTTCTTGGGCTTAGCTAGTTATTACTGGAGATTTGTGAAAGGGTTCTCTTCTATTGCTTCTCCTGTGACTAAGTTGACCCAGAAGAACGCTAAATTTGTGTGGACCAATGAATGTGAGAAGAGCTTCCAAACCTTGAAAGATAAGTTTATGTATGTTCCTATCTTGTCTCTACTATAAGTGTTTGTTATGTATTGTGATGCTTCAAGAATCGGTTTTGGTTGTGTTTTGCTGCAACATGGTAAGGTGATAGCCTATGCTTCTAGACAACTTAAGGTGCATTAAAAGACTTATCCTACCCATGATCTTGAATTGGCCGTTGTGGTGTTTGCTTTGAAAATTTGGCATCACTATTTATATGGGGTGCAAGTTGATGTGTTCACCAATCATAAGTGTCTCCAATATGTGTTCACTCAAAAAGATCTTAACTTGAGACAAAGAAGGTGGTTAAGATTCTTAAGAATTATGACATGAATGTGCATTATCATCCCGATAAGGCTAATATTATGACCGATGCATTGAGTAGGGTTTCTATGGGTAGCCTAGCTCATGTTGGTGATAGTGGCAAGACGGTGGCTAGAGAGGTCCATCGGTTGGCTAGACTGGGGGTTAGGTTGGAAGAGGTTGAAAATGGTGATGTAGTGGTTGTGGATGGTTCTAAATCTTCTTTGATTGAGGAGGTGAAGGCAAAGTAAGATCTTGACCCTACATTGTTAGAGTTGAAGGACTTGGTGAAAGATGGTAAGGTGGAGGTTTTCTCCCAAGGGGGAGATGGTGCCCTTAGGTACCAAGGTAGATTATGTGTTCCTAATGTTGATGACTTGAGGAAGTTGATTTTAGATGAGGCTCATAATTCTTCCAATTTTATTCACCCCGATTCTATAAAGATGTATAGATATTTGAGGGAAGTGTTTTGGTGGGGAGGTATGAAGAGGGACAATGCTAAGTTTATGTCCGGTTGTAACAATTTCCAACAAGTGAAAGTTGAGCATCAAAGGTCGGGTGACCTAGCCCAAGATATAAAGATCCCTACTTGGAAGAGGGTGGAAAGAAACATGGATTTTGTGGTTAGGTTGCCTAAGACTAGAAAGCATTTTGATTCTATTTTGGTTGTAATTGATAGAATGACAAAGTCGGCTCGTTCCCTACTGGTTAAGACCACTTATGGTGCCGAAGATTATGCTAGATTTTACATTCCTGAGTTGGTTAGATTGCATGGGGTGCATTTGTCTATCATTTCGGATCATGGTGCTCCATTCACTTCACACTTTTGGAGGTCCTTCCAAAGAGACCTTGGTACCAAGGTTAAGCTTGGTATAGCCATTCACCCTCAAACGGATGGCCAAGCCTAAAGAACTATTCAAACTCATGAGGATATGTTTATAGCTTATGTATTGGAGTTTAAGGGTAGTTGGGATGATCATCTTCCACTAATTAAGCTTGATTATAATAATAGCTATCATGCAAGCATTGGTATGGCCCCTTTTGAGGCTCTCTATGGTAGGCGGTGTAAATCCACGGTAGGGTGGTTTGATGTAGGGGAGATAACTTTGTTGGGTCTGGATTTGGTTATGGAGGCCTTGGAGAAAGTGAGGAAGATAAGAGAGAGGTTGAAAACAACCCAAAGTAGACAAAAGTCCTACGCCGATGTAAGGAGAAGAGATCTTGAACTTAAGGTTGGTGATTGGATCTATTTGAAGGTTTCACTAATGAAGGGTGTGGTTTGATTTGATAAAAAGGGTAAATTGAGTCCAAGATTTGTGGGTCCTTATAGATTGTTGAGGAGAATGATAAGGTGGCCTATGAGTTGGAGTTTCCTAGTGGAATGGATATGGTTCATCCGGTCTTCCATGTATCTATGTTGAGGAAGTGTGTGGGTGACCCAAATGTTATTGTACCATTGGATGTTATGGGTGTTGTTGAAGACAATTTGACTTATGAAAAGGTCCCGCTAGAAATGTTGGATAGACAAGTGAAGAGGTTGAGGAACAAGGATGTAGCTTCCGTTAAGGTCCTTTGGAGGAATCAACAAGTTAAAAGTGCTACGTGGGAAGCCGAGGCGGACATGCAAAAGTGATATGCCTATCTCTTCCATTCAACTCAAGTCTAAAGTATTGATATGAGTCCCCTATATGATTTAAAGTCATAAGTTTCAATCCCTCATGACATTTATATTGACAAGTTCATGATGATTTTGACACTTATGTTGAGATTTTTGAAATGATATTTAAGTGCATTGTTGCATTCTTGTGTAAGATGAAATTATCTTGCTTAATTCTTTTACATATGTTTCTTTGACATTTGGGGATGAATGTTCCCAAGGGCGAGATATTGAAACGACTCCAAAAAGAGCCCGAAAATGTGTCTTGGAAGTGTCCATAATCGTAAATTTCATATATCTCAAAATTCATGCATGATATTGAAAATATAAGTCATATTCTTTTCGGGGGGGGGGGGGGGGGATAAAAGAGAGGGGGAAAAAGGTTAAACCCAATTTTTAGGGGACCAGGAGTGAAATGTGGATTTCCCAAAAATTTCAATT
>JAOTQR010014267.1:0-17726 GCA_025774065.1 Solanum ossicruentum
TTCCTTTGGCTTAAGAATTCTATCTGTATTGTGTACTTCCTGTTTTACATATTCGGTACGTCTTTCGTACTGACCCCTTCCTTCGGGGGAGCTGCGTTCATGCCCGCAGGTACCGATGAACAGGTGCGAGGCACTCTTGCCTAGGATCTCCAGTTTGCAGCTGCATTGCCCCTTTTTGTTTTAGGAGCCAACTATTGGTAGCTTCTCATATTCACTCGTTCTGTAATTGTATTATGTATGTGCATGTACTGTTTGGCAGAGATGTCAAGAGGTCTGTGGATACTAGTGGGTAGTGGGTTTATGAGAGATACTTGAGTACATGGTTTATTGTATGCTTTTGGTAGTTGATCATGCGGCGAGACCGCATTATTTTATGTATGATATTATTATTAGGCGGCAGGACCGCAGCGGAGACCTTGTCGGCCCGCATTTATGTATACGTATAAAGAGATATGTGTTTGTATTATTGTCTGGGATGTTGCTTGATTATATTTGCAGGTGCGGTTAGTCAGTAAAACAGAGGAAACTCTGTTGAAATTTCAGTAGATTTCCTAGCAGGGTATGTTTGGTCTTTGGAGTTAATGTTTGTCTGGGTGCCCAATCGGCACTAGTCACGGCCCCTGAGTTGGGTCGTGACAGCTTACCTCAGCCTACTCCACATTGACAACTCAAATAAACTATCTACATTCTTATAACAGTCATAACTTAGAGCCTCACACATCTTCACACAATCATGGATACATATCTCAAGCTTCTTTTTGTCCATTGAGCTCTCCACGTCTCACTCGTCTTCCCTAAGGGGGCACTTGTATTCTGCCCATAGCATAACTTTCCTTACAATTCAGTACCACTTATCTATTCAGTCATATCTCTTATATGACTAAGGCTTATAACTTAATGAATCTCATGAACTCTCACTTAAAATTCATAAGCCTAGTTTTGATCTATCACTTCAAAGGTGCTCGGTTTTCCCAATTCAACATCTATGTTTCATCCTCAATAGTATGAGTATTACAACACATCAACGTAAACTTCCTTCCAGTTTAAGAACACTCCACCATATTCTAACAATAACTCTTTCTATATACCTCATCATGAAAATCATGGGATACTTCTGACTCTTTCATCAAACTTATGGCAATCGACTCATCACCTCATTACATAACTAGTGGATACATAACTTTAACTACAATCCTTAATGAACTATCACTCTCACTATCTCATTCTTTCCTTCATCAACTCTTCTTGGAAGTATGACCGCAATTGTGTAAATGCGTAATGTACGAATTAGAAGAGATCTTTTCATAAAGTTTAACTTTATTGCACAAATTAGAGTATGAAAGAAGGGAAACTTTTCCTAATATACTATAGCCTCCTGCTTATGAAATGTGGTGCACAACACACTCATAAACAAGACTCTACTAGACACAGTTTCATAGACTCCCTAGGACACTTGAACCGTGTTCTGATACGAAGTTTGCCACGCCCCGATCCTACACCTTGGATATAGTTAGTACTCGAAAATCATTTCTGATCCCAAGCGAACCACTTGGCCTGGCTAACTTACTAAGTAGAAGATTAATACCGTAATGAACTAGAATGGGCACAAACTTTATGAACTTAAAGATACAACAGTAATATATACAACTTAAAATCTTTCAAACAATTTCAAAGAAATAACTTGAACAATATTTTTCTAGTCTATGAAGCCTCTAAAGTGCTGAATCAGAACAAGACATCAGAGTAGGCTCATGGGTACCTCAACTAAAATAAATACAAAGAAATAAAGACTCCCGAGCTCCTCTGGAAGCAAAGAGGCCTCACCAAATGCTGATGGGGGCTGTCTCACTGAACATATACTAACATGAATATCAGAATCTGCATCATAATACGATGCAGCACCAAAGGCGTCAGTAGATGGAATGTACAGTATGTAAGATGGCCAAAAAGTAGTAAGGTCAGTACGTGAAATGTACGATATGTAAGAGCCATCCCATACTTTGCCGGGGTAAGGAACGAAAACTAGGGGAGTCAATCCATCCCAAAACTAGGCCATCTCAGTAGCAAGTGAGGAGTTGTACCTTGGTACAATCGTATCCTACGCTGGCTACGTAGTTTAAGAGTTTAAGTTATTATTACTCTCACTCATATCGGTGCTCAATACTACTCCCAAAAATATCAATCATATGTTCATACTTAAAAGACTATTCTTACTCAAATTACTACTTTCTTCTCTTTGGGACTTAGCCCAATTTTATCTTTTCTTAAACTTTTCTCAACTTGACTCTTTTCTTTTGGTAAAAGTTGGATCAATGCAAAGTATTTCAACATGATCTTTATTCCTTAAATATTTTATAAATGCAAAAAAACTTAAATTAGTTCTTAAACTCAGCTCAAAACTATGAACATAGTAGTTTTTCATGATATAGTGATAGGATTCTACTAAATAAAACCATAACTGAAAATCTTGTTTCAATATCTTAATTCAATAATAAAATCAACAGAAGTCATGATTCTTATCAAGGAAAAATGCTTGAACAATAATTTGATGAAATTCACTTATAATGGAGAAAAACTTATCTTAACTCACAAGTTTGAATCTTGGAAGAAGTTTGCATCCAAAGATACTAAAACATATGTAGGATAACTTTTGGAGGGCCTTACACACCTTAGAGATTAGTTCTTGGAAGAATTGAAAAAGATTCTTGAATTCTTTACTTGGAATCTTTAGAGTTCTTGATGAAGAACCTTGATTCTTGAAAAAGAAGAATCAAGAAATCCTTTCTTGGAATTCTTGAATTCGTTTCTTGAAATCTTAGATTGTGGTTTAAGATTCTATTATGGATTCATGAATAGTTGAAGAAATTCGAGTTGGGTAAATTGAATTCTATGAAGAACAAAATACCTTTGAGGATGAATCTTGAAAGCAAAGCCTAGTTTGATAACTTTCTTGATGATTCTTGAGCGTTTCATATTTAGGAGTGAAGGAGAGAGTTTTTGATTATGAAAAATGAAGTTTTGGGCTTTTTAGGACCTTAAATAGACCTCCAAAGGTTTCAGGATAAAAATACCCTCAAATTATAAAGAAAAAACATTATTAACTCATCCAGTGAGGGTCCGCATCAGGTCCGCGACGCGCTCCGAGCGCGGACCTTCGGATACCTCTGCACCCCTTCACTAAAATGATCATAACATTCTACTCTGAACTTTGATTAACACAAAATCAGATGCGTTGTAAGGCTAATTAGAATATCTTTTATTTGATATATTGTGGGTCATCTAATTCATTTTATGTTAGGAAATATGATCATTTGAAGTTGACCATTCTATCATCTCATATGAAAACTTAGTCAGTAAAAATTCTTTGGACTTGGCTTGATGTAAAAGATCGCTTATGACTTTAAATCACATCTAATATACTTTAAATACTTAGGTATTAATCCTTGCATGTATATACAACCTAAAAGTCGTTGCTCCACCTAACTTTTATAAATCTTACATTACAACTACGGCCTTATATCATCTCCAATTCTATTGCCACACTAAGAAATGGACTTTAACATCTATGCTCAATTAAGAATTATCAATTAAAATCGTATATAAGATGACTCAATCTTAGCTTAAAAAAAATTGGGGTGTTTCAATGAGCACGTGCCAAATATATATGTTATTTTATTTATTTTAATTTATGTGGCACTACGGCTGTTCACGGTTATGGTTAAAAAATCAAACCGAACAGCAATCCGAACCAAACTGATTAAAAAATCTGATATTTGATTTGGTTTGGTTAGGTTAGGTTTTTAAATTTCAAAACTGATTCTATTTGGTTTAGTTTGGTTTTACTAAAAAACAAATCGCAAAAGAACCAAACCGAACCGAATAATTACATATACAAATTTGATAATTATTTAAATAGTATTCATAATAATATATAAATATTTTATTATATTTTAATGAACTTAAATCTTTAACTTTACCATTTATATTTGAAAATTATCTTGCTAGTGTTTTGACATATAATTTTCTTGTACCCCTTCCCCCGGGTAGTTATTTGATAGTTGAGCTTGAGTTTTTTTTCCTATAAATATTTGGTATTTGGTATATAATGACTTTAGTATTGCTTAACTAAACCACTTTGTTCTTGTAATAATAACTCAAGTACTGTTGTTTAATTGAATCCACAGTAGCTTTCTGTGGATTATTTATGTACTAAGTGTTTCTATCTCTCAAGATGTGTATGCCTTCAATAAACTTATTACTTTCAAATTGAAAACTAACCAAAAAATAAATAAATAAACCAAACTGATCCAAATTGACAATAACCAAACCGATGGTTATTTTTTTCATTTGGTTTTGTTAGATTATAGAAATTTAAAAACCGATTAAATTGGTTTGGTTATGGTTCTAACTAATAACCGATCCAACCGAACCATTAGCACCCTTATGTGGCACAAATCGAACCATTAGCACCCCTATGTGGCACAAATAAAATTATGAGAGAATCAAATTTCATATGATGTTAAAATATCTTAAATTGTTAATTATTATTATTTATAGTAATTTTAAAGGATTTTAAAAAAAACATATCAATAATAAAGATGACAATATATATAACAGAAAAAAAATATTTTATTCGATGTGATGTCATGAAGTTTGCTTCTGGATAGATGTGTGGGACAAAAAATTTGTGGTATTTGCTATCTACCCTTTCTCCCTTATTTTAAGAATGATGTGATTGGAGAGTTGATAGAAAAGAAGAAGGTCCTCATATGGAGTGGCACACTTCCTTGAGCAGCGTAGACGACTGGAGAATGGATTGATTCTTTTATCTACATCTCTTCAAAGAACTTACTCTTGTAAGCTAAGAATGTCGCAATTAGAGGGCAAATGAATTAGCTCCTGATGAAGAACAACAAAAGAAAAAGTTTTTCTCTTCGACCGAAGTGATAGATCACCTTATGTTGTATCGGTCAAAGGACAAGAAAACGTAGTTGAATGCGACTCTACCAATATAACAATCTTTTTTGTGTTTTTTAATTATTTCACTATAGTAATTTTGAAACTTCCTTCGCTGTCTTACTTTTAAAATGAACTCATATCAATAGACATGATTACACTACTCTACATCACTACGAGTTATAACTGCCCTAGAGATTTCTTGTTCATGGAACGTCATTAGTAACTCTTTAAGAGAATATAATATTCGTTATATAAATTTAAGTTAGAGTTTAAGATGGAATAATATTCAAGAATTCTAATTGTAATCAAACACAACTCGGAGAATTTCACAAAATTTCAATATCTATAAACCCTATTTTTTTTAAAAAAAAAAAATTAATTGTTTCAATATAGTAATTTTGAAACTTCCCTCATTATCTTATTTTAAAAATGAACTCCTATATCAATAAACTTAATTATATTACTCTATATCACCATGAGTCATATTGATCCCACAACTTCTTGGTCATGGAACGTCAATAGCAGCACATTATGCGGACATTTATTGTTTCACTATACGTGCATTAATCTATGCAATGTATACACCATTTTTAACAAACAATGAAAGGTAGATCTATATTAAATGAATACGCAAAAATTCAAAATTATTTAATGTAACTAAAATGTGGTAATTCTTTGTCCAAAATTTAATTTTCTTGCAACATCAATAAATGAAGCAACCAAAGAAAACTAACATAATTAATATTCCATCCTTTCATTTTTACTTATCTACTACATTAGAAACAAATATTTAATTAACTTAATTTCTTGACATTTTTTATATTTCTTAATATATGTGTATTGCGTTACAAATTAAGTTAATATGCAATAGAGGGAGTAATACTTGTCCCATTTGAAAAATCAATGAATTATTTATTTATTTGTGTCTATTTACCTTGCTATAAGATACAATATATTTAATATCTAATAAAATTTCCAAACTGTTACATCTAATATAAACCAAAAGTAATATAATAATACTATTTTTATTATATACTAAATTAATAGTGAATTATTTTTGGACGAGTAATCGAGCACTCTTCCTTCCATCATAAAGACTCAAAAGTAAATTGAACCACCAAAATTAATAAGATCACTTTAATCATTTTCAATTCTTGAATTAATTAGTTCGGCGGAAAAGAAACAGAGAGCAAGGAAATTAATTATTGCTTGTGGTTCCATTTTCTTAGTAGAGTATTTATTTCGTTAACAATATTTAAAAATTAAATAAATATTTATA
Organism: Solanum ossicruentum; assembly: GCA_025774065.1. NCBI lineage: Eukaryota > Viridiplantae > Streptophyta > Magnoliopsida > Solanales > Solanaceae > Solanum > Solanum ossicruentum. The sequence continues at coordinate 6,239 of JAOTQR010014267.1, forward strand.
AAAGCATGATTTTCAATTATCATTTATATATATAGTTAATTTAAACAAATTCAACTACTTTTATCCACTATATTTATGTTGGACGTACTTACATGATAAGGATGAAAGTGATTTTTGTGGTATGGTACGGTATCGTTTCTTTAATTACATGGTATGATATGAATTGATTTTATGATTTTATAATTATGAAGATCCTCATTTTTTTTAAAATCACAAATTTAGTGGTATTCTATTATTTATTGTTGTTTTTTCAATTATACTAGTATATATACTCCCGCGATGCGTGGATAATATTAAAATATTATTTATAAGTATTTTATATTGTGATATTTTATCGAACATGTTGAAAGAATATTATGTTTTAAAAAGTTCAACTATCATAAGTTTCTCAATAAATACATACACTTTATCTCTATCTACATTCCACCCCACCGCCACTTCATCCCACACTCAATCCCTCATAATCAAGTATGTGTATAATTAGAGCAACTATCAATTTGGAAGAATGTTGATTCCTCTTATAAGGAGATATATACAACAACAACAACAACATACCTAGTAAAATTCCACAAGTGGGGTCTGGGGAGGGTAAAATGTATGCATACCTTACCACTACCATAGAAGTAGAGAGACTGTTTCCTGGGAACCCTCATCTCAAAACCCGTAAGCAGAAATAACTAGATATGACAGCAAGGAAGGGAAGGAGACAGAAAGAGCAACTAATAAGATAAAATTCACATAATACACAGATAAAGTGAACACATGATAAAAGGAAAGAAACAAGCACCTAAATATACCATCAACCTATTACTCTAATTCGCGACCTCCACTCCTTTCTATCTAAGGTCATGTCCTCAGTGAGATCAAGTTCGATCATATCATGTCTGATCACCTCCCCCCCAGTGCTTCTTTAGTCTACCTCTACCCCTCCTAGTATCACCTGGAACCAACCTCTCGCACCTCCGAATAGGAGCATCGGTACTCCTTCTCTGCACATGTCCAAACCATCGCAATCTCGCTTCCCTCATCTTTTCGATCACCAGGGCTACGTCTAGCTTCTTCCGAATGGTCTCATTCCTAACCTTGTTACTCCTTGTGTGACCACACATCCATCTCAGCATCCTCATCTCTGCGACATGCATCTTCTGAACATATGCCTTTTTAATTGACCAATACTCCACTCCATACAACAATGATGGTCTAACCACCACTATGTAAAACTTGCCTTTGAGTTTGGATAGTATCTTCTTGTCACACAATACTCCAGAGGCAAGCCTCCATTTAGTCCATGCTGCCCCAATACGATGTGTGGCATCATCATCGATATTGCCACTACTCTGAATGATGGACCCCAGATACTTAAAGTTTTTCCTCTTGGGGATAGGTTGAGTGGTCAGCCTCATATCAAAGTTTGTTTCATCCCTCTCAGCACTAAATTTGCACTCCATGTGTTCAATTTTGGTCCTGCTCAATTTGAATCCTTTGGACTCCAAGGCATGTCTCCAAGCCTCCAACCTATCATTAACTTTAGTCCGAGTCTCATTAATTAGTACTATGTCATCTGCAAATAGCATACACTATGGTACTTCCTCCTGAATAGATCACGTCATCACATCCATCACCAAGGCAAACAAGAAAGGACTCAACACAGATCCTTGGTAGAGTCCCATCTCAACAGGAAAATACTCTGAGTCTTCTCTCACAGTTCTTACCCGAGTTTTGGCTCCACCGTACATGTCCTTAAGCGCCTTGATATAATCCACTGGGACACCTTTTACCTCTAAACACCTCCACAAGACATCTCTTGGGACTTTGTCGTATGCTTTCTCGAGATCAATGAACACCATATGAAGGTCCTTCTTTCTTTCCCTACATTTCTCCACTAACCTCCGGACAAGATGAATCGCTTCAGTAGTCGATCGCCACGGCATGAATCCATACTGATTCTCCGAGATAGATACCACGCTTCGCACCCTCATCTCCACTACTCTCTCCCAGACCTTCATAGTGTTGTTTAACAACTTGATACCCCTGTAATTGTTACAGTTTTGAATATCTCCCTTATTCTTATACAATGGAACCATTGTACTCCTCCTCCATTCATCAGGCATCTTAGCAGTCCTCATAATAGCATTGACCAATCTAGTTAACCACTCAATGCCCTCCTTGACCATGTTCTTCCAGAAGTCTACCGAAACCTTATCGGGCTCGATCGCCCCCCTCTTAATCCTATTAATAGCCCGTCTTACCTCCTCAACACTAAACTGCTCGCAATACCCAAAATCATGATAGTTTTCGGAGTGTGCCAACTCACCCAGCTCAATATCCCTATCTCCTTTCTCATTTAAGGGTTTATGAAAGTAAGCTTGCCACCTTAACTTAATGGAAGTGCCATCCACCAACACCTCGTCCTTCTCATCCTTAATGCACTTCACTTGGTCTAAGTCGTGAGCTTTCTTTTCTCTTACTTTAGTGAGCCTATACAATCTCTTGTCCCATCCTTTATTATTTATCTCCTCATAAAGGCGCTCAAACACTATTGACTTATCATTCGTCACCTATTTACTTCTGACTTGGCCATCTTATAGATTACCTTAAGCTTTTGCTTTTCCTCTTCATCCCTACAATCAAACCACTCTGTGTAGGAGACCTTCTTATCTTTCACTTTACCCTGGACTTCATCATTCCACCACTAGTCACCTTAACGTCTACCAAAGATCCCTCTCGAAACCCCTAGCACCTCGGTAGCTACCTTTCTTATGTAACCAATAGTTGTGTCCCACATACTGTTCCATTACCTTCACTACTCCACTCCTCTATGTTTCTCAACTTATCTTCCATCTCGCGAGAAATAGTAGGAGTAAGGCCTCACCATCGAATCCTAGGTTGGGCATACATAACCTTCTTTTTCTTATCTCTCTTAATCTCCACTTCCATCACTAAAAGTCTATGTTGAGTGGAAACATTCTCACTTGGGATAACCTTGTAATTCTTACATAAGCTTCTATCGTACTTTCGGAGAAGTAGGTAGTCTATCTGGGTCTTAGCTACCATACTACGGAAGGTAATCAAATAGTTTTCCTTCTTTGGGAAACACGAGTTAGCAATTACTAATTCAAAGGCTTTGGCAAAATTCAAGAGAGACGTCCCACTACCATTCCTCTCCCCAAAACCAAAGCCTCCATGGACACCTTCAAACCCGCTAGTAGTGTTGAAAGAAAAAATTCATTTTGGTTGAGAAATTTTGTCAAGCCCCGAGCCTACACGTTGGATGTGGCCGACACTCAAAAACTATTTCTGGTCCCAAGTAAATCACTTGGCCTAGCTAACTTACTTAGCAGAAGACAATAATATCGAAATGAACTAGAATGCGCTCGAAGTTTATGAACTTAAAAATAAAATGGTAAAGTATACAATTTAATTCAAAATCTTTCAAAACAATTTCAAAGAATTAACTTGATACAATATCTTTCTAGCCTACGAGGCCTCTAAAGTACTGAAGACTCCTGAGCTCCTCTGGATGCTAAGAGGCCTCACTTATCGCTGATGGGGACTGTCCTACTCAACATCTGCTAACACAGACACCTACATCTGCATCATGATATGATGCAATGCCAAAGGCGCCACCACATAAAATGTACGGTATGTAAGATGGCCAAAAAGTACTAAAGATAGAATACTTACTTTAAAACTTTACTTGGAGATAGCTTAACTAAAAAAATATATCATTCACATGAAATATGTATATATATTCTTAAACTTGTCAAAAATGCAACTCCACATAACAGAAACACCTACGTTAACAAATTAATTAGCATAGTAAAATATATATAAAACATGGTACTCAAAAAACTTAGTTTTGTACTTGACTCAACTCAATTAAATATGCAACATAAAGAAATATTTAATAAAGAAATACTAAATCTCAAAATATAGAGTAATAATCTTTACTTCTTCGGGAGTTTCTCTAACCGACAACCATCACTATGAGTTTCATGATGATACAATGTCTTGCCGATGCTATCAGAATCGTCCTATACTTTGCTGAGGTAGGGGACGAAGAACCAGGGGAGTGGATCCATCCCAAAACTGAACCATCTCAGTAGCTAATGAGGAAGGTACCGTGGTACAATCCTATCCTATGCTGGCTATATAGTTTATGAGTTTGAGTAATTAGTTCTATTCTCACCCATATTGGTGCTCAATGTTACTCCCAAAATACATTACATAGCTCATACTTAAAGACTTGGAATCCTCAAAATCTGCTTCTCGAGAACTTAGCGCAACTTACTACTTAGTTTTCTCATCTGACTTCTTTAACTTGTCTGAAAACTAATATCAACTCAAGTGATTCAAAATCAAGCTAGATTTCTTGGCTAATATGCAAAAATCAATCTTTAAAATATACTTCTTGAACTTAGCTTAAAAAGTACTCAAACTAGTCTTTCTTTTTTTTTTGAAATAGTAACAAGATTTTCAAGAAATCTTTACAACAACAAATCTTGTTCATAAATGAGCATAACTTGATGACAATACTTTAATTGAATAATATAGAGACCAAAAATTAGAATATTCATAAAGATATCTATGGAATTTACCATGAAAATTAATATACTTTACAAAGTTTACAGGAATTTAATCTCAACAACTACTTGAAAGTTCATGGGTGAAAACTAGCTTCTATTCTCAAAGATATTCTTGAAAATGATAGTTTAAGGGTGGCCTTACATACCTGAGAAAGAATTCTTGAAGAATTGGGAAGAATTCTTGAGCCCTACTACAATCTTGATTTTTTCTTACGCTTGAATTTTCTTGGGAGGGTTTCTCTGAAAGAATGAAAGTGAGTTTTCTACACTTGAATTTTCTTGTGAGGGTTTCTCTGAAAGAATGAAAGTGAGTTTTCTGCATTTAGGACTTAATTCATACTTCAAACCAACTAGTTTAGGATTATAGGATGTGGGAAAGGTCGAAACTACCCTCCCCAATTAAAAGAAAAAATGGTTCGAATTTGCACTGGTGCGCGTCACGCACCAGTGTTATTTGACTGATTTTTGTGAATTTCAGGTTTCGTCAAACTTTCAGAAAAATCCAAGTGTGGTTCCACGTCCCTAGCACGCCATGGAAGTGGCATGGAAATTTCACCGTTTTGAAAATCTTTTGAAAATAAAGAAAAAATAATTTGACTCAATCGCGTTAAAATCGAGTTGAGACTATTTTCTGACTCAATTTTTCGCACTGATCGCAATTTCAATCTCGGATTTGCAGTCGGGGCATGGGAAGGCACATTAAGCGCAAGGTCAATTCTAGGGGTATTTTCATCTTTTCACCAGGTATTACAATATCTCCCCATTGGGATCATTCGTCCTCAAATCATGGGGCTGTTGTGGTAATGAGGCACTAATCACTCAAGACTCGTGACGATACTCAATAACTTAAACCCTCAATCCTTCATCGATGTTAATAGTCTCTATTCGGACTTAGGAATATGCACATCAAGAACTTAATTACTCAAATACTCTAAATTCATGGGTGAACAATGACTCAGGAGTGGAAAACTCAACTCCATCAACTTAAGTGCATAACTCTTACTCAATCTCCATCTCACTACCTCCTCCTCTTTCCTTCAAGCCTACTTCTAAGCCTCAAGGTGCTATTCATGAGATAATCATCTTCGTAAAAAGGCAATCCTCAATACTCCTTCTCTAAACTCCTGCGAGGCTTTCATTAAAGATCACTAGTCCTCTTCACTACTATGCTCTTTTTCTCGAGTTCTACCCTTCATTAACATGAGTTTCAACTCTCGTCATTAGCTAAATCTATTTCACACTCCTAACATCTTCAAGCCTAACTCAAGGTCATAAAGTGCTACCCGTAGGATAATCATACATGCTAATCCAACCCATATGGATTATGTTCTACACTTCCTTAGAGGCTTTCTTATAAAGAATACCAGTCTCATACACCTATTTGGAATCCATTGCAAAAGTCACTAGTAGACTATATCTACTCCTCACTTAATGGCGATTACACCTTCGAGCTTATCATCCTAATCACTTCATAGCTTCTCAGAGGTCAATATTACTTATAATTCACTAAACTTATGTTAGCACCTCTACACCCACAATCTTAGTAACTCCTATTAGGAGGTATACCAATCTACCTTTACCTGTCTGTTACATACAACTAGGTTTCATCTTTGTCTATACCCTTAAATGGAATAAGCGTACTATAATCGTCACCCATTCTCTTTCATCTGACATAACTCATCAACTATCATCATCACTATCAATACCAAAGACAGAATTTCTAGGAGGGCTTAGAGTATAATATCGTAAGCATGATTCCTTCAGGAAATCCGATATGAGGACATTCCTAACATGATGTGATGCCACTAGGGGCTCATCACAAGTTTGTGGAATTGTATATATACTGGAAAGCTCAAATCTTGCCTTGGATAACAAAAGGCTATGAATTATTGGTTCATGAGTTAAGATCAGAATTGCTAAATGAAGTTATCACTTCTCACTTTAAGAGTTGAACATGAACACGTATCTACATGGGGTGAATGAGTCTGAATCATGGGCATGGTTCCCTTGCATAAGATAGGAATAAAACATATCACGATGAAGTACAAGGAATATGAGATAGGAAAGCATTTACGCCCCATTTTGATCAACTTATCACTATCAAAGCTCAAGTCTACTCTAGCTCATTATCTACATATCTCCCTCTTAGCTCAAATGTTACCTCTCTAAGTTTGTGAACTAATTCTCTTCACTATGTTGTAAGTACAACCCTCTAGACGATTGGAGCTCCACTATGTACAAAATGCTTATATCCTCCTGTTACATACTACTCAAAGATGTGAAACTGCTACTAAAACATTCTTTCGAGGTACCAACTTCTAACCTTCTTCTATTCTTCTAAGAATCTTTACTTGCTACTCTCATTGGCATGACAACCGCTTCCTACGACTTATGATTTAATATATTTCTTTTTAGTCTGCCAACATTCATCTTCTATACTCACTTACATTGGACTGAAGAAAGCTTGGACTATAATAGAGATTCCCCACTATCTATGGCTATCCTCCTTGGACTCAACTCTTGAAGGTAGTAGAGAAGGTTTACATTAGCCTACTCCACCTTGACAATGCAAATATACTATCTAAATTCTTGTAGCAGTCATAAGTTGGAGCCTCCTACAGTTGTACCCTATCATGGCTCCATATCTTAAGCTTTTTGCTATCCAACGAACTATCCTCAATCCACTATCCCTACCAAACGGGCACCTACACTACACTCATACATAACATTCCTTAAAAGTCAACCTCTTAATCCCGAACATACACCATGAGGAGTCTCTTAGAGTAATTCTCCAATATAGACTATCACTATCATAACGTTATCTCCCTTTTCACATGACTCCTCATTTAAGCTTACGGTCTAGTACTAACACGGGAATTACACTCTCCTGTCATATCATACCTACTCATAACTACTAGGTAGAATTCTAGAAACCCAGGCCTACTAAGACCTCATTGCAAATACTTAGTCAACATATCTCATGCTTATAGACTAGCTTGGATATACATCTTAGGCTCTCTTCTCATCTAATGACTCTGCCTCAATTCATTATATTCATCTAAGGATCACAAATAATGTTCTAGTAACATAATACTACTTTCAAGTCAATAGTTTAATTTCTCACAAATGTTATGTCAAGTCTACTAGACCAGACCTCCAACTAACGATGTCACTCTCATCCTACTGTCCCCTCTTTACATGATACTCACTTAAGGTTTAAGCTTAAGGTTTAATACTAAACAGGTGCATCCACACTTCTCATATACATATATACTTTAGTAACTAAACTACTAGATAAGGTCAAGAATTGTTAAATCACCAAACCTCAGAATTAATTCTCCAACTTATGGTTTGTCTAAGTATAATCTATCATCACACTCTTATTCATGAGTTAGATATATTCGCTCACCCATTATACCCCCTTACCTAGCTAAGTTCATAACTCTATAAATCTCATATGACTTTTCTTTTCACAATCATGAGTCTAGTTTAGGTCAACTACCTTATGCCTTCTAGTCTTATGCTCAGCACATATACTTACCATTTCTAACACCATGCTACTTCAACCTTAACTCCTTTTATGTTCGAGTGTGCACCCTCTTACACTAACTAACGACTCTTCTTCTACCTCATCATGGAAGCTAGGGGAATATTAACTATCCTTTAACCAACTTAGAAGGGTCTCAAATTTTCACCACATGACTCTTAGCTACTAACTTCAAGCAATCTCTATTCTCAATCTTCATGATTCCTACATCTTTCTAGCTCTAGGAATATTCTGTCACCTGGTTCAAAAGGGCCTTCAATCACTTTCTCTCAAGTAGAGAGGATACTACTAAGTATTAGAGACATAACTTAAATTTTCTCTCAAAAATAACATCTGCAGAATGATTTAGGGGACATATTCTAGAAATACATTATATCTTGCTCTATCTAAATGCACAATTTATACGAATAAGAGTGCAATATTATGGATCGATAACTCAAGCACACTAGTTGACTCATCTCAAGCCTACTGCAGTCTCTTTGCTTCCTAAATACTTTATCTGAATGTAACTCAACAATAAGGATCTGGAATTTTCTGTTTCAACCACCTTAATTATGAGCAGTAGTCGAACAAATCTGGAAACCGCATGAATATAGACAAGTTTCTTAGAAAATAACTTTATTGCACTATCTAGAGTATGAAAGAAGGAAAACTTTTCTTAGATATCAATAGTCCCTAATTTATAGAAGTAGGGCCCTCATAACCATAAATAAGACCCTACAGACACGACTTTGTAGGCACCCTAGGACACTTGAACTTTGTGCTCTGATACCAAGTTTATCACATCCTGAGCCTACATCCTAGACGTGGCCGACACTAGGAAACCATTTCTGGTCCTAAGCGAACCACTTGGCCTGGCTAACTTAATAAGTGGAAGACAATAATACCAAAATCAACTAGAATGGGCTCAAAGTTTATGAACTTAAAAATACAATGGTAAAGTATACAACTTAACCCAAAATCTTTCAAAACAATTTCAAGTAATTAACTTGATACAATATCTTTCTAGCCTATGAGACCTCTAAAGTACTGACTTTGAATAAGGCACCGGAATAGGCTCATAGGTACCTCAACAAAAATAGATACAAATAATTGAAGACTCTTGGGCTCCTCTAGACACTAAGAGGTCTCACCGACAGCTGATAGGGACTGTCCTACTGACCATCTGCTAATATAGATACCTGCATCTGCATCATGACATGATACAACACCAAAGGCATCACTATATGGAATGTACGGTATATAAGATGGCCAAAAAGTACTAAAAATAGAATACTTACTTTAAAACTGCACCTAGAAATAACTTAACTAACAAAATATATCATGCACATGAAATATGTATATATATTTTTAAACTTGTCAAAAATGCAACTCCACATAAAAGAACCACCTATGTTAACACATTAATGAGCATAACTAAATATGTATAAAACATGGTACTCAAAAACTTAGTTCTGTACTTTGACTCAACTCAATTAAATATGCAACATAAATAAAGAAATACTTTAATAAAGAAATACTAAATCTCAATATGAAGAGTAATAATCTTTACTTCTTGGGGAGTTTCTCTAACCGACAACCATCACTATGAGCTTCGTAATTATACGTCTTTCCTGTGCTGCTAGAGTCATCCCGTACTTTACCAGGGTAGGGGACAAAGAACTAGGGGAGTGGATCCATCCCAAAACTGGGCCATCTCAGTGGCTAATGAAGAAGGTACCGTGGTACAATCCTATCCTATGCTGGCTACATAGTTTATGAGTTTGAATAATTAATTCTACTCTCACTAATTAATTCTACTCTCACCCATATCGGTGCTCAATACTACTCCCAAAATACATTACATAGCTCATACTTAAAGACTTGGAATCCTCATAATCTGTTTTCTCGGGAGCTTAGCCCAACTTACTACTTAGTTTTCTCATCTGACTTCTTTAACTTGTCTGAAAACTAATATCAACTCAAAAATCAAGTTAGATTTCTTAGCTAATATGCAAAAATCAATCTTTAAAGTATACTTCTTAAACTTAGCTTAAAAGGTACTCAAACTAGTCTTTCTTTTCTCGAAATAGTAATTAGATTTTCAAGAAACTTTTACAACAACAAATCTTGTTCATAAATAAGCATAACTTGATGACAATACTTTAATTGAATAATATAGAGACCATGAATTATAATATTCATCAAGACATCTATGAAATTTACCATGAAATTAAAATACTTTTCAAAGTTTATAAGAATTTAATCTCAACAACTACTTTAAAGTTCATGGGTGAAAACTAGCTTGTATTCTCAAAGATATTCTTGAAAATAATAGTTTTAGGGTGGCCTTATATACCTGAGAAAGAATTCTTGAAGAATTGGGAACAATTCTTGAGCCCTACTACGATCTTGATTTTTGCTTGCGCTTGAATTTTCTTGGGAGGGTTTCTCTGAAAGAATGAAAGTGGGTTTTCTACATTTAGGACTTAATATATACTTAAAATTGACTAGTTTAGGATTTATAGGATGTGGGAAAGGTTGAAACTACCCACCCTAATTAAAAGAAAAAATGGTTCGAATTTCCACTGGTGCGCATCGCGCACCAGTGTTATTTGACTGGTTTTAGCAAATTTCAGGTTTTGTCAAATTTTCGGAAAAATCCAAGTGTGGTTCCGCATCCCCAGTGCGTCGTAGAAGAGGAGTGGAAACCTCACTATTTTGAAAATTTTTTGAAAAAAAAGAAAAAAATAATTTGACTCAGTCACATTAAAATCGAGTCGAGATAATTTTGACTCAATTTTTCGCACTGATCGTAATTCCGATATCGAATTTTTAATCAGGGCATGGGAAGACACATTACGCACAAGGTCAATTCTAGGGGTATTTTCATATTTTCACTGGGTGTTACAAGTTTATAAGAAGAGAGATTAGTATTTCAAAGGGTAAGACGAATTATTTAGAGAAAGAACCAATCTATTTATGAGATTCGTATCTAATTAGGACAAAAGTAAGTATTTTACTAATTCTTTTTTTTACCACTTCTCTGTTGAAAACTATAATTTCAATATTAAAATAGACACACTCCAATTTTTTTAAGCTAAGATCGAGTCATCCTTCATATGATATAGGATTTTAATTGAGGATTATTAATTGAGGATAGATGTTAAAGTCAATTCCTTAGTATGAGAATAGAATTGGAGTTGATATCATGTCATATTTCTAATGTATGATTTTATAAAAGATAGGTGAACCAATGACTTGTAAGTTGTATATACATGTTAGGATCAATTCCTAATTATTTAAAGTATATTAGGTATGATTTAGAGTCATAAGGGATCTTTTACATCAAGCCAAGTTCAAAGAATTTCTAGCA
>JAOTQR010014288.1:0-17722 GCA_025774065.1 Solanum ossicruentum
AAGTCATCAATACGGGGAAGCGGATATTTGTTCTTGACAGTCACCTTGTTCAGCTGCCTATAATCAATACACATCCTTATGGACCCATGTTTCCTTTTTCACAAACAAGACTGGGGCACCCTAAGGCGACACACTAGGATGAATAAATCCTTTACTTAACAAGTCTTGGAGCTGCTCCTTCAATTCTTTCAATTCAGCTGGAGCCATTCTATACAGAGGAATGGAGATGGGCTTAGTGCCCGACTCTAGATCAATAGGAAATTCAATATCCCTATTCGGAGGAATACCTGGAAGATCAGTGGGAAACACATAGACAAACTCTTGAACTACCGAAATGGACTCCATAGAAGGTGGATCAGCATTAGTATCCTGAATAAAAGCCAAGTAAGACATACACCCCCTATCAGTCAGTTTTTGAGCACGGACATAAGAGATGACTTTTCTTGGATAAGAACCACTATCACCCTTCTACGCAATTTTCGGTACCCTGGGCATGGCTAAGGTCACTGTTTTTGCCTAGCAATCAAGTATAGCATGATATGGGGAAAGCCAATCCATCCCTAAGATAACATCAAAATCTACTATCTCTAGAATAATCATATCTACCAACGTATCATATCCAGACAAGGAAACAACACAGGATCGATACACTCGATCCACCACTAAATGTTCACCTACAAGTGTAGAAACATAAATAAGTATAGGCATATGATCAAATAGCAAGTCGAATCTAAGAGAAAAGTAATATGACACCTAGGAGTAGATAGATCCAAAATCAAATAATACAAACGCAGATCGATGACAAACCGGGATAATACCTGTGATGACTGCATCAGAAGCCTTTGCCTCGGGCCTCCCTGGGGATGCATAGCAATGTGGTCCTCTACCACTGCCTGTCTAAGCAATGCCTCTACCCCACCCTATGGGACTATGGGACCACCCGCTCCTCTACCTGAAATGCGGCCACCTTTATCTTTCTGAGCTCTACCTCGCCCTCTGTATGGTGGTGGTGCCGGTGGCCCAGTCTAAACTGAAGGTCTGGGATAGGTCCTACCTTGTCCCCCTGATAAGGGACACTACCATAAAAAGTGATTAGGATCTCCACACCCATGAAAAAGCTTACGACTCTGGAACTGACGTGCGGATCCTGACGAACTACCATAGTTGTTTCGCCCTGTAGGCCCATGATATGTCTGACCATCCATAAAGGCAGGTAATGATGCGTGAACTGGTCCTCGACGCTGGGATGAGCCACCCCCTCTATGGAACCCTCTACCTCTAAATGAGGTACCAGAAAACTGACCGGATGCATGGGCCTGCTTAGGGTCCCCAAACTCTTCCCTCTCTATCATCTCTATCTCCTTAGCAACACTTACAACAGACTGGAAAGAGGCTCCATCTCTAGACACTCTAAACACCGCCTGTCGGATAGAATAGGTCAATCCCCTCACAAACCTACGAACATTCTCTATCTCATTTGGAATAATAGTTGTAGCATGTCTAGATAGCTGACAGAAACGGGTCTTGTACTCAGCAATTGATAAGCCATCCTGCCTCAAACTCTCAAACCTCAACCGACTCTCCTCCCTCACACTCTAAGGGAAAAATCTGTCATAAAAAGTAGCAGAGAACATCTCCCAAGATAATGTGGGAGATCCCACGGCCAAAGATCCTAAATATGTCCTCTACCGTTCCCTAGCTGGCCCACGAAGCTGAAGAGTAACATATCGAACCCCATGTGACTCAGCTAAGCCAACAGCATCCAATAGTTCCCTACAAGTAGTCAGAAACTCATGAGCATCCTCAGTCTTTCCATCCTGAAATTGAGGTGGGTTCATCTTCCTAAACATCTCATAGCAGCGCTGCTCACTCTCAGTCAATGTAGCCATAGGCGCACCCTGAATCTCAATAGCTGGTGCAGGATCGATCTCCACTCTAGTACCCACTGGTGGTTTCCTTATTGTATCATGGACCAGTAGGACATGATGTTGATTTGGGGTTTGAGCTGCTCCTTCGGTTTGAGAACCGCCTGGCGTGCCACCCGTAGTACTGCTCGGACCAAGATTCTCGAGTACATTCAGCACCCTCAATAAGGTATCCTGTAACAATGGTGTAGTTGCATGCTCTAAGGGAACTTGGTTCCCTCTAAGATCAGCCGTAGGCTCTGGAGAGACCTCCCTAGCATGACCTATCGCTGATGCTACTCCTCGAGCACGACCTCTGGCTCGAGCTCTACCCCTACCTCTAGTTGGGACCTCGACAACTGCCTCATGAGCAGCCTCACCTCTACCACCAGAAATCGTAGCTCTAGTCCTCGCCATCTGTCAAAAGAACAAAGGCATACTCAGTACCAACGAACCTAACTACGCAAGATAAGAGAGAGTAAATAAAGGAAAATTTCCTAACAGTCTCCATAGCCTCACTAAGATAAGTACAGATGTCTTCATACTGATCCTTGAGACTCTACGAAGACTCAGCTTGTATACACGTGAGACCTATGAACCTAGGCTCTGATACCAACTGTCACAGCCCGAAATTCAGCCATGATGGCACTCGTCTTATCCCCCTAAGACAAGTCAGCCTACAACCCAGCTATAACATTAAAATGCGAAATTATGATAAAAATGAAAATTCAACTTAGTTAAAATCCCCTAAAACCTGGTTATCACGTGCACAAGCTTTTAACGTATTACAACAGATTCGAAAAGAAACGTTAATATCAAATGATGTTGTCTCTGGAATAGAACAAAATCATAAATAGGAGTAGGGAGTCAGCTGGGATGGCAACAGCTACCTCTCGCAACCTCCACAGAGAGCCTCAGACAAGTACCAGTAGAGAGAGTATCACGACGATCCAGGGCCGTAACCTATAAAAATGTTATAGCAAGAGGGGTGAGTACCAAGCACGCGGTACTCAGCAAGAGAACTAATAAACACAAGGTTTAGTATATGGTACCCCCACACCCAACAGTCCCACCAAAAATCCTCACAACTGCAGCCTAACTCATAACCTTCAGAATTATACCTTTCGAAATCCTATGATTAAAGTCTATGATAGTCTAATCCTCATTTAGTACTTCATTTTCAAGTCGTAGGAAAATAATACAATTTAGTAAGTTCTCGCTAATTCACAAGTGTCATTGAATCAATACCAAAGCTAATCATGCAAAGAGACAAACAAGCCAATGATACAACGAATCACCAATCTCATTAGCACTCCATATAATCAAACAAGCCAGAGCATTGTGGGATGAAAATGAATGCCATGAGATGTAATGCAATACAATGCAATGTCAAATAGAATGATGCATGTCTGTCCTAGTGATACACACCTGCTGTAACATAGTCCGGGACCCATAGGGGACTCTTAGTCCATGCATCTGTCGCAGCGCGCGACCCGACCCATCGTTCGTCACGGTGTGTGACCCGGCCCATCGATTCATAGTAACCATCACGGCATGTGACCCGACCCATTGATTTATAGTAGCCTCTTTAATTCTCATTTTTCACTAGCCGGAACCATTTTCCATCGGCTTTACATTTCTTTTCTTGGATCATCAAGCAAGCACATAGTAAATGCATAATAATCATGTTTATAGAAATAAAATATGCAATATTGCCCATACAAATTCACATATTTCAATATCAAGAATGGGTAGCTCAATAACATATTTGTTGCAATATTCTCTATCTCAATACCATCACAACCTTTAGCAACATTCCCATCTAAAAGTAAGTATCACCTCAATACCAACAACAAATAATCACTATTTCACATATAATAAATCTCCCTCATTAATTCACAAATTAAATATCACCATAGGATAATTACCCAATTCAAAATATTTCAATCAAAGCCTACCTAAATCGTTCTCAACACCTCACACAAGAAGTACAAGATTCTATAAACTTAACAAAGGTTAAGAAATTCACTTGCCTTAGTTGAATTACAATCTATCAAGCACTTGAGTCTTCTCCTTTCAAATGGAATTCACAACACCACGATCCAACCCAATAAGAATTCACAATTAAATTTTGAAACGAACAACACCCATGTTACTATATAACCTAACCTAGACCCAAAAATTATCCAATTAATTCTATAACCAATTTTTTTCCTAAATTTAAAACTTAGGGTTAAGTCTTAATTTCTCGCATTACATAGTGTGATCATAATAGTTTCTTTCTCATAACATAACTTTGACTATAATATTTAAGGTGTAACGTAAGTTGTTTATCAATATGAAATTAAGGAAGGAAAGTTCTTCAAATTCTTCTACTGATTGGTTTTTTTTTTAAAGTGTTGTTAAACAACTTTTGCTCCTAGTAAACACTCAACACATATATGATCATATACTACGTGAAGTTAACAAACAAATCAAACCTTATATTTTAATAATAATCACCTGCTTTCTAGACAGCAGCAACCATTCTAATAGGACGAAGATATTAATTCTCCAACACTTTAGAACACCAAAACATTAATAATAACATATAAGAACATATAGCTCCCTATCTCTCTTTCCACTTTCATGATTAAAATATGCATATATATAATTATACTCTTTGTTAAACACTTTGTTGTATATAAGTACACATCTTCTAATCTATGGTGAAGACTTACCTGAAGTTGTCGTTGTATTCTGCCGAAGTAGTAAACCCTCTCTTCTTCTTTTATCTTTTAAATTATATTAAACGAATTAAACCCTAATAACTAATTTTACTATATATGCAAAGTGGTATAGGATATTTAATAAGTTATCAATTTAGTCTCCTAATTAAACTAGCTATCCAAATTTACCCATAAATTAAATAGTCATAGTTACTGAATAGTCCAAAGTACCCATTTAAAATACTTCAAGATAAATCTTGTAAGAGATCAAGAGCACTAATTCTTAAAATGACCCCATGGGTCGTTATACATAATGACCAATACCTAGGCTTGCCTATATACTCACAACCCAGACTATTGACTAGTTGGATCAGGATCACCATGGGACTTCATAAGCTTGTAATGTAGGCTCATGGGGCTTTGGTATGAAATTTTGGGGAATTAGTGACTAAAGGCCAACCTTGAACCACGATTTTCAATACTTTCACCTCAACAACTCAACCATTTCCACTTTGTTCTCCCTTATTCTGCATTTTCAAGTTTTTCTGGGTACTTTGTTCTCATTTCTCATTTTATGCCTTATTTTTGAACTCATTTTGCTATTCTTCTCATTCTAAGGCATCTTTTCTTCTTTTCTCTCTCACTCGGTACATGGATTTACATTCTTTCTTTCATTTCCAACTACTCACCTCATTTTGCTACTATACCACAATATTAGCCACCTTCAACTTAGGTTTTTAGCCTGAGGTGAAGTACACAATATCCATTCCCAAAACCAGGGCCAATTTTGGTAGCCACCCTCAATTTAGGTTTTTTGCCTCAATCAAGGTTCACAATGTTCAAGGATAGACCAAGGTCAATATCAAGGTATTTCACTAGACAAGGTCAGGCTAGCTAGGTACCAAAAAAGAAAAATTCATGTAAGGCTTAAACATTTGGAACAAGGGATAAATTTTTTTATTTGGTGGGTCATTTAGGCAAAAGTGAACTAGTTTAAAGAACAATGGCCTAAGATCCTTTCCTAATCAACATAATCTCCAGTCAAGCTCAGAGTAACAAGGCAAGTTCTGAATTAGCACACAATGCATGAATGCACAAAAGCAGCTCACACACACATGCCACTGCATACATAGCCAACATAGACTCACTGATCATGATTCAAGCATCAACTTTCCTTCACTTAATCAGAACAATCATTGTCAAATTAATCACACATGTAAGACCACAAGAATAACCAAAAATCACAAAAGTTTTGTGGGTACCAATTTTCAAAACATTCAATGAAACCATTCAAAACTATATACGTGCTAAAAGTCTCAATCACCATATATCCACAAATTATCCAAAACACCTAAAACTTGTTGGTTCAACATAAAAATAAAATCATCCACAAGGAAAAAGAAGCATGGAAAGAAAATCTTGGGATATCATAATGAGGATAGTTATGGATTAACGACTACTCGGACTTTACTTTAATCCATAACTACCCATACTCCACCAAAACAAAAGCACTTTGTCCTCAAAGTATATAACAAAAACTAAATAAAAGTAAATCATCCAAAATAGTAATAAGAATAAAGTATCCAGTAATAGTAGTAAGAAAGGAGGTCAAAAATATCAAATATCAATATGGTGCTCAGGCACAGGCATCAGTCTGGTCATAGGTGGCTCCCTTCTCTGGAGTAGTCTGGGCTACCACCGAGCTAGATGTACAAGCTCCATACAATCTCTTAACCTCCAAAGCATTCCTCTTCTCCTCTTTCTCTATTGACTCTCTTACTACAAGCTCAGTGATAGCCTCCTCCAGCTCCTCCTGCTCCTCAGAAGTCCTTTGCCACTTATGTGCTACCTCTGCATTGATCTCCTCGATCGGCCTCTTTTAGATAGCATGTGGTCAATCCTCAGCATCAAATAGATCAATCAGGTCTTCACCCACAGGTGCCTACTCTGGAGATGTGATCGGGGTTGCTAATGAAGCAACCAAGTCGGTCTTGAAATTGGCCAACTCTTGTTGAAAGGTAGACATATCCACAGATCGGGCCGCATCAAGCATCTTCTGAACTCTGGCCTCAAAAGTATCGACCCGAGATTCCACTTCAACAACCCTATGGTCCATAGTTGAAAGAGTGAATGTCTTGGACCTTTCCTCTGAAGCCTGGATTGTTTAGCGATCCCACAGCTTGATCTGCTCCATCAACCTGGCTAGCTGGGCCTCTGTCCTGGATAACTTGCGAACCATGGCCTGAAAAGCAATAGCAAACATAATAGGAAAGTTTGCAGAAGAAACCTGAGATATAGATGGCTCTGATGCAGGTATGGCTATGGAGGGACTCATCTTAATGTCAGCTGCTGTGGACTGCTCTGATGCAGCTGGAGTGGAAGTAGTGGCAGCTAGAGTCGAACCCTATGCAGCTGGCTCAGGAGAAAATGGCTCAAGAATAGAAGGAGTTGTTGCTCACTGGAAGGACACAAAATTCTCATCAGTGTTGATCAGGCTGGGATCCATGGTGTGAAGGGCCTCGACATGTGGATCAAGTTGGATAGAGACACGCACCCCAGCTTCCAGGCATAGCTTATGGATCAGCATAGGAAAGGGCATGGATGTATTCCTATAAAGTACGGACTCATGAATCTGCTCAGCCATTACACGAGCCCAATCAATGTTGCAGCTAACTAAGATGCTGGCTAGTAGGATCACTTACTCCAAGTCGATAATATTATCCATATATGTGGGTCAGATGTGAGATCGGATGATAGACCACCAAACTTTTGCAGGGAAGGAGAGAAGAGAATTCATGATGGGCTCGATGTGTGTGGTGACCCATGTAGGCTCAGGGTCACTATCTGATATATGAATGGCCACCTATATCACGATCTCGATCCTCATGTCCACATTTTTCCCAATCACAACCCGTCTCATCTTATCAATCTAGCTATCATACTTGGTTATGGACTGGGGTGCTCTACAAGTAGGCCCGAACTGTATTCTGTGAATGGTCTCCTCTAAAATGTTCAGTCGCTTACCTCAGACTAAGAACTCTCTCAACCGGTGCCTATCAATAGCTTTCTTCCCCTTGGGAAGATCTCTGAGGATGGTGGCTGCATATGATGTGTAGAACTCTCGGACTAGAAGCAGCGCGTACTTGTGCAGCTTCTCTGTCAACCACCAAAGCCCATGCCTATCTATACCGGCTGTCAACTCAGGAACATGGTTTATCCTAGAATTAAATAATTGGGTCTTCTCATAGAATGGCCTCATGGGCTTCCCCTGGCCCTTAGGCTCCAACCTCTGCCGGTAGATAGCCTCCATATCTATGATTCCCCATCAGTCATACTGAGGATCATCAGCAGAAATAGATGGGTTGACTAAGGACTTGGCTGCTCCTTCGCCCTGAGGCACCTCACCAGACTTGGACCAATCCACACTTTACCCCTCATCATAATAGGAGGTACTCTCAATTTCCAATGTGGTCCATCCAGTCTAAGCTCTAGTTTGAGGCCTCTGAGCCTCAGGGTCAATCTGGACATTGGGCTCTTCAATTAAGCCTTCAAAGCATTCATCGTTTGTCTCTTGGTCCCTCAGCCTCCTGTTGAAAGCCTGGATTTCTGCATTTCTATTTTTCGGATCCATCGTACATAAAATATCTATCAGAAACCAACAATTAGCCCCAAGTCACCTGAACCAATAACAAAAACAGATAAAAGCGCAGAAATAAACAAAAATAAAAGGAAAACACTCAATAAAATCAACATTGCACCAGTTACAGGTTTGCAGGTACAAGTCTCAGTTATGACTCGTAGTGAAGACTATGATTCATATTATGGCCTCATAGTCCATAGTTGACTAGCAACAGTTTATACTAAACCCTAGTACTAGGCTCAGTTACGACTCCTAGTCATGACTACGGGTTATAGACTAGGCTTGAACCGATTTTCAATATCCAAAATAAATCACAGGGCAAGTATACGAGACCCCTCTATGGTTCGTAGTGGACACTATGACCCATAGGTGGGTCTTCTATGATGAATGTTAAGAAACCTTGGGTCACTATTATCCCCTACGAGGGGAAACTATGGCCCCTAGGTCATCCTATGGGTCATAGGAAGCCCTCGTAGCAAGGGACATCAGGTACCTAAGGTGCCTGTAACTTCACCAAACGAACCACAAAATTCATCCAAAACACAAAGGTAAACAATATCAGAGTAAGATTTCAACAACATATTAAGCATAAAAAACATATCCATTATCCAAGCATGTTATTCCAACCAAGAATCACACCACAATTCATCCAAAAACAAACAGAGAAACATCAACTCCCCAACATATTCAAGAATACAAAAATGGTCATTCCCAGTATATATCACAAAATCACTTACACCAAACATAAGTTCTCGTGGGATTGGATCTACAGGCATATACATAATCACTCAAACCACCATAGACATACCTAAAACACAACTTCATAGCACCATGACTTAATCAATTAACGAACCATCACACACATATTTTGAACATGTAATCAATAATAAATGGCAAGATTGATCACACAAACAAGCAACAAGGGCAATTTCACAATTAAGGTCAACCTCAAGGAATTCTAATCAACAATACCCTAATTCTCATTTTCATGCATATATTTTCCCATGAGTATTCTTAATATGAATTTCTATCACACAATCATTTAAGAAATTCAAAAGACACCATAGTTTGTGTGTGAACTTTAACCACGGAACATACCTCAATAGAAAATGATGATCAAATGAACAAAATGAGAAGAAGAGGAGGCCAAAACCCTAGCTTTCTTACGCTGGCCAAAAAAGTCATAGGAAAAAGATTTTGGGTACACTGGGAAATTGATCGAAATAGTGGGGAAAGTATTTGGGGATAATTTAGGAGAGTATTAGGGTTTAAAATAGGAGATTTAATGGTCAAAATAAGTTTTGACCTTGTAAATACCTCCTACCGGGTTGACTTTTAAAATCACATAGTCGGGTTTACGAGACCCTAACTACAGGCGTTGGCCTTACTACGACCCGTTGGTCTTGGTCTTGTAGGCCACATAAAACTTAGAAAATTTTTAGAAACATACTTGGGCACAACAAACCCTTTTTACAACTTGTAGCTTGGACTACGGGTCGTAAAGTTGGCTCGTGGTGGGAGTGCCAACTTTAAATCATCACTGTTTCCCTCTACAAGGAATGAATACGAGTCGTAGTGGCATACTACGGCTCGTAGGCCTGGTCGTAGTGACTAATTTTGATTCCAGTTTCAACCATTTTCTGAACTTGTTCAATACCTGCAAACCTTGATCTCAAACTACACCATTATCCAAATATATAACTGATTCAATATCTTAAAAGAGACAAAACAAACCATAATCAATTCACTACCTAGAAATCCACACAATCAAAGTAAACTCAAAATAAGCCAAAAATAATGAAAAGTACTTGGGTTGCCTCCCAAGAAGTGCCTTGTTTAACATCGTGGCACAACTTAGTCATCATCAATTCAGAATTCCTCAATGCCCTACACCTCACTTTTGAGCTCATTCGGGTGCTTCATTAACTGGTGGATATCAAAAACAACCTCTCTATCATTGATCTTGAACCTGAGTTAACCAGAATCCATGTACACCAAGGCTCTCCCGGTGGCCAAGAATGGCCTCCCCAAAATAATAAGGATATCAAAATCAACCTCACAATCAAGAATTGCAAAATCTGCCAGAAATAAACTTATCTACTTTTACCAACACATCAAAAAGGATTCACTCTGGCTTCTTGATTGTTCTATCCGCCATGAGTAACCACATCCTTATGAGAGTGAGAGAACCAAGACCAAGCTTTTTGAAAACAACAAGAGGCATTAAATTTATACTCGCACCTAAATCACACAATGCTCTTAAGAAATCGACATCTCCGATAGTACAAGGAATGGTAAATGCACTAGGATCTTCCCTCTTTTGGACTAAGCATTTGGTCATGATAGCACTATACTATTGGAGCTCTTGCAAAAGCTCTTGGATCACCGTGTGCTTTTTCGTTATCAAATCCTTCATATATTTGGCATACCAGGGTACATCTCCAATGCCTCAAGAAGAGAGATGTTAATGGAAAATTGCTTCAACATAGAGAAGAAGTGTTTGAATTTACCATCCTCTTCCTTTTGCTTGAGTCTTTGAAGAAAAGGAGGTGGAGGTCTTGGGATAATCTCGGTCTTTCCTTGCTCCTTTTGCGTCTTCACTTTGCATCCTATTACTAGTGATACCTTTTTCCTCTACCTCAACCTAGTCATTAACACCCTTTTCACAACCTTTATCAATAACCACAGCATTAGGGGATCGATGGTGCTCTTTCCACTTCGTCTCATAACCATCATACAATGCCCATCATTCTTTGGATTTTGAACCATATTACTTCGCAAAGTGCCCTTTTGGCATTGGTTCAATTGAGAAGACACTTGACCAAATTATTTCTCTGATTGTTTGATGGCCACCGAATGAGACTCTATCTTTTGATTGATACTTGAAATATCCAATTTCATCACCTTCAAAGTCTCGTCTTGATAGTCGGCCTTCTTCGACAATTTTTCAAATATTTCCTCAATCCTAGAATTGCTAGACCCAGCATCACAATTATGAGGAGGCACATAGGGACTATTCCTATATCCATGTCTTCGCCCCCACTGGACCTCCGGTACACTTTCTCTTTCAAAATAACTGCCTCATTTATCTCTATACATACCTTCTTTATTGTAGTTCCGACCTTGATTTCCGAAATCTTGACGCCAATAGTCCGAGTTGGACCCTTAGGCATTGTTTCAGAAACCCACTACTTGATTACTCACAAAACAACCTTCCTCATCATAGTAAGCCTCTTCATACATGGGTTCCCTTGGAGGCCGGTGAACCACCGCATGAACTTTCTCTTAGTTTTGCTTCAGTACTAAGTTCATACTTGTTCGGAGTTGAGCAAGCTCTTGCATGATCTCTTGATAGATTTTCCTTTGCTCCGAACTCACGTTCACCACACATGAATTGTTTGTGTTGGATCTCTCCTGTTGACCCCATGCTCTATTTGTCTTGCTACTTGCTCCATTCTCTCGACTATTTGTGCAAAAGATTGATCTAGAAACATTCTTCCTATAATGGTATCGGTACAAGCTTGACTATTCTCATCAAGAGCCCAATAAAAGATCTCTACTAAGGCATCATCAATGATTTTGTGGTCTGGAACCATCCTCAAGCACTTGTTGAACCTCTCTGATGTCGTACTAATTGAATCACTTGGCAATTGCTCAAACTGTTAATTTGATATTTGAGTTTGAGGTTTTTGGACCTCGGAAAATATCTCTATAAAAAGGCTCTTTATAACTCGTTCTAACTAGTGATTGAACTTTGCGAGAGTTTGGACAGCCATATTGCTGCATTTCCAGTCAGAGATAGAGGAAAAACTCATAAGCCAATAGCATCCATTGAAGCATTTTGTGTACCCATTACACTCTTACAAACAATTGAAACATTGTGAAATGAATGTGGGGATCCTCCAAAGGTAGCCCCGTAAATAACCCATGATTTTGAAGCATTTGAAGGAGGCCACTAGACACTGTGAACTTGTTGTCGATCGGTAGGGGTGGTAACACTATAGCTCCTGTGACATTCATGGCCATAGGGTTCAACCTATATTGGTTCCAACCATAAGCATTTTCGTTGAAAGCCCTATGATGTGGCATATTTTTCCTTTGAGGTGGTTTTTCATCTCCACCCACATCATCATCATTTCGATCCATGGCTTCATTAATCATGATGTCTTCATTTCCTTTGCCCATTCTTCTTGCAATTTGATGGATCTCCAAGTTGATTGGAACTCAGGGATTTCTTGGATCCTTGTGTTGAGCATACAAAGCTAGTATACCCTGCAAATGAAACTAAACAACAAAAACAAAAGTAAAATACAAGAGAATTTAGAAATTAACACTTGAACTAACTATTAGTGAAATCAAGTCAAAACCTAGCAATATTCCTCGGCAATGGCACCATAAATTTGATGTTCATGCTCCAACAGTAAAGCGCTCGCTATCTAGTATAAACCTAACTAAAGGTTAGGGTCGAATCCACAAGGAATACGGGGTTGACCACATTGATTCACCAACAATCATTTCAAGCATCAGTCAACTATATTTTCTAAAGGAAGGGGGGTTTGTAATTTGATGTAAAGTAACTATAAAAACAATTCTAACAATCACGAAGAGACAACCAATTTGATGAGCAACTTGGGAATTGTCTTCCCCATGATTCACTAACTCAAATACCCCAAATAACATAACTTCAATTAGGAAATTGCATGCAATATGACAACTTAGGTTCTTCCAACCCATTGGTAAAGATGAAGGCCGAATTTCACCATGGCATTTGGTCGGCAACCATGATGTGCCAACTAACCATTACCTATTATCTGAGTCAACATTTCCTTGGTCAGTTTGATTGATTAGACAAAAACACATCAATTGAATCATGTCACTTATTTTCTTTTTCTATTCATCATTACCTTGGTTGGGATCATGACAATAGGCGGAGTTTGATATTGGCCATTATCAAACAACAAGCAATCCGAAGGAAAATGGATAATACATGCAAATACCCAACTAAAGAAATGAAAATAATTTGGGTTATTTCAAGCTAGCTACTCATGGTTCCCACAATCCCAAGTTGTGGGGGTTTAGCTACTCATAGCCTAAGCAAAAACACAAACAATGAATAAAATAGATATAGTTGAGAAATTACCCAAGGAAAATGAAGAACAATAAACCATCTTGATTTTTGATTCACAAGCTTGAGTAATAAAGTTGAATTACAAGTGATTCCAATCCACAAATTTGGTCTTTAAAGTGAAACCCTAGTTGTCTATTTTAAAACCCTAAAAGATCCTCTCTAGAAAATGTTCTTTATTCTCTATACAATTTGATTCTCTTTTCTAAAAAACCCTAACTTATACTATTTATACTATTTACAAAATGATCCTTAAAATAAATTTGAAAATCAGGTCGTCAACAGTTACGGCTCGTAGGTACAACTCGTAGGGTGACCTACGAGTCGTAGTCGGGCTTTCATAGTTAGCACTTGGCATTTTGGACATGACTGTTATGATCCACACAACGAGAAATTGTATGATCTATGCCACGCAATGCCTTCTCGTAGTCCAACCTTATATTTCTTGGTCCAAATTAAATCAACATCGCTAATCACTACGAGGTCCTCTTCTACGAGTCGTAGTGAGGACTATGACCCGTACCCTGGGATCCAATGGCTGAACCTCAATTTCTCATATTTTAATTTTGGAAGTTGTCAATCACGACAGCTATCCCCTACAACTCATAGCTTAGCCTATAACTCGTTGTGGGTCTCATAGGACCTTAAATAAATTCAATAAAATCTACTACTTTTCTCCAAGATTAAGCCAACCTGTATTTTCTGTAAAAATACACACAAAACACATAAAAACCATCAAAAGTCACATTAAGAACACACAAAATCCCTTGTTTTAGTAATTGTATTTAAATGCTATATAAAAAATAAGTTGAAAGGTTAAAATAGAACAAAGGCAAGATAAACTGTCAAAATAAAAAATAAAGTCAGATTAGAGGGGTTGTGTATGTACTTTTAATTGCCTTTTATGTCGTATCTTGGCATGTGAAATACATTCTTTGACATTTTATTGATTCCATAGATAGAAGTATCAAAATGAAATATAAAAAATAGAGTTGAAGGGTTAAAATGGAACAAGGTTGAGTTGGAGTGCCAAAATGACATTTGAGGTCAAGTTTAAGGGGCTAGAAATATGTTTGGCCTTTAAGTAAATTCCACAGTTTTGCTATTGTATGTTAGTGTTGATTGTTAGAAACTTTGGATAGTGATTTCTTTGTTGTTTTGAATCAAATTTCAGAAAAATTTGGGTCAATTCTATGAGTTTTCATGAGATGCCTATTATCGTATTGATAGAATTATTAATGATCTTACAGCTCATAATTCATGTCATATATTATTGCATGTTTACGTTATGCATATTGATATATACTTCGTATATTCAAAGCATTAACACATATTTTGTTTTACCAACGTTGTATTATAATGTAGGGTGTGATGCTCCTCGCTCTACTAGTGGCTAGCCAAATTCCATTTGAAGATGTGCTTGTTGAGTCCTCATGATTCGAGGGCAAGCCCACTATGTTCCTTTTTGTCACATTGAGACAATGGCGGAGTCAGTATTTTCGTCAAGGATATTCATATTTTTAGAGCATTGGTGGGTGATTTTTATATCAAAAGTGTTCAACGATTGATATATATCAAGATATCTATATTTAACCTATATACTCAAAAAAGTTTTCCGACGAAGGGTGTTCATCTGACCACTCTTGGGTGAATATATCTCCGCCCCTGCATTGAGACAATCTTCCTTATTTGAGATTAGGGTGAGATAGAACTTCTCCTATATCTCGGTTTATGATACTAAAGGCATGCTAGACGAGAATGTGTAATTCCATTTATTCGTACATGCCCTTTGAGTTTTCTTTTATTTCTAGATGTGATCTTGAGACTTATCTTCCGCTCTATAATTATCTTATTGTCTTTACTTACCTTATATATGTAATGAATGCCAAGAGGCTTAATTGGAATCTTCCAAGTTCTAATCGTTGTGTCACATTTAAGGCGTAGCTTGAATTGTAATATGATGCCCTTGGGATTCAAATGTATTGCTTTCCTATTATCTTTGCCAATTGAATTTCAATTTCTTTCTTTGCTTGTGTTTGGATGTTTAATTTCCTTCAATTGATGGTTTCTTAACTTTTTTTTGTTCTTGTGACAGTGTTGTCCTATGGCCATAAGTTTTTAATTAGACTTGTGTTGCTAATTTAATGTTTTTGCTTTCCTTTTTATGATGTCAAAAAGGGGAACATATGATATGTTTGTGTTTGTATATTGATCAATGTGTATGACACATTAAAAGACTCATAGTTTGTCATTATCCAAATGGAAAAAGTTGATGATAAGACAATTCTCAGTAATTCAGTTATGATTATTGACAAAGTACATACAAGAGGACTAGGTTTTGGTGATAAACACAACAAGGAAAGAAAAGGCATGAAACTAGAGTTAGAATTCGTGTGAGATCTATAAAAGGAGAAACTCAATTTATTGAGAAACCACTTTCCTTGTAGGATTCAATTAGGATTTTTCAAAAGCGCAAAATAATACAACTATAAAAAAGAGAAATCATAGCTTTTGCACACATTGACGATTGTAGGATTTAGCAGAAAGTAAGAAGCACCAACGGAGATTTTAAGAGCAGTAAAAAGAAGAAATAGAGTTCGATTTTCTTTTTGATATAAATTTATTGTTAGAATGTCTTAGAATTGTTATTGAATTGTGACAGTTCTATGCTTTGAAGGGAGTTGTGAGAATTGTAAGAAGAAGTTGGTGTAACTTCTTGGAGAGTAAAGATAATAATAACAATTAATTGTTGGAGTTGATGAACTAGAGTTAGTCTCTTAGATTATACAGTAGTAATCTATAATTGCTTTATAAAATTCATGAAAAGTTGCTTGAAATTTCACATATCATAGATCGTGATTTTTCTTTCCGTGAATAAGAAGGTTTTCCATGATAAAAGTCTGTCTTCTTACTTTTTTACTTGTTTCAGTTATAGTTCTATAAGAACCTGGTGCCTGTATCAACTAGGCGATACAAGTTTCTTCAGCTCTCTTGTAACTCTATAAATAAACATGTGAAAGGTGATGGATGATACTTATATTATCTTAATATTTCCTCTGTGATCTCTTTTATATATCATTTTTACTATAAACTGATGGTTCTTAAAATATATCATTTTACAAAATTAATATATAAATGACATTGTTCTTTCTCTTTTACCCTTGATAGTTAATTAATGAATTTTAAAAGGATATATATAACTAATTTGAAGAACTAAAAAAACAACTAATGTACATTAAATAAGAGCAAAATAGTAAAATTATAAGTGTCATCACAAAAGGTGACATATAAAGGGAGAGTATATGTCATTTCAAATAATTAATGCATAAATGATACTATTCTTCCTATTTTACCCTTAATAGTTAATAAATTTTGAAAGAATATATATGCCCAATTAGAATAACTAAAAAAATAATTAATGAACATTAAATACGGACAAAACAATAAAGATACTTTTTTTAATACAAATATATTTATAAAAAGTAACATATAAAAGGAATCAGTGACATATAAAAGGAACCAGAGGGAGTGCAATTAAAAACACTAGAAAGAACAAGAAAGTTCTCCTCTCTTCTTTCCATTTCTATTGCTTTTATTTGCTAATATCTAACATTTTAAGATTAAATTGATCTTATTATTTTCACACAAAGCATATATTATATGCATATAATCACTATAATTTTAAGTTCTAAAAATCTATAATTTATAAAAGTATTATGAAATTAATTGTGATAATATAAAATCAAACCAAATCGACATCTATGGATGACATCACAAACTTGAACAAACAAGCCTTATAATTCTTGAAGTTATAAGAGTTAGCGTTCAATTAATTTTGAAATAAATTCATCCGGTAAAAATTTTGATAAAAGTTTTATTTTTGAAAATTCACAAAATACATGAATGAGAATTTTAACATTCTTTTTTCTTACGTTATAGTTCTTGCAAGATACATGAATTCTTTTTTGAATGGCACAATACATAAATTGAACATTTAACTTGGAGCGAAATTTTAAGTTGGAAATCAAACCTTCAAAATTTACAAATAGGCACTCCAACTTCCCCGTTTTTTTATCAAATAAACACAAGGTGTTAACATGGCAAAACATGTGTGTTACACGCAAAAAGGGGCGTGTGTGTGCTATTTTTTTTAAGATTTCAATAGTAAAAAGACTTGAATTGTCATTTTTGCCCCTACTACATCCCTTTATATAACCCATTATTTTTCAAATCAAAATACAATTTTTTTCTTCTTTTTCTAGTACTAATCTTCAAGAATTTTTTTCTAATTTATGACATTAAAAAAAAATCATAATTTAAAATATTTTTTAAAAATAAATATTTA